>PVKS010033437.1:0-21718 GCA_004027875.1 Aplodontia rufa
CATAATGCATTTTTCAGTATAACTAAACAGAAAAATTAAATTGTAAACCAATAAATTGATTTCAGTGCAGGAATGATCACTTTGAAATATCACTTTGTCCCTCATAATAGGCTGGTCTCAAGCTCTCACTGTGAACAAATGACATTTAATGAACACATGAGGCACATTAATGCTTCAATTTTTGGTGTAATAACTACTCAGCTATTATTTTGCCATGAGGCTAAAATCATCATTTGATTCAAAGATCACTTAGTCAAGCAAATGTAAAATAAAATCTAAAATGTTCACTACCATGCTAATCAATAAAATCTTTAATTCATTTAAAATAGTTGTTTCTCAAGCCAAGAAAAGCAAAGTTGAACTGATTTGTGTTCCTCTGATAGTGCGTTTCCTTTTGAAGACCTCTCGCTTTTCTCTTTTATCATTTGCTATACCTGCGTTTATAACAATGGACAAGAGTAGCATCTATCTACTCTTCTTTTCTGTAAATCAGCATTTCCAGGTTGCAAAAAGTGACATCGTTATTGTAGACTCAAAATGGGAGTGAGCGGAACATCAAATATCTGATAAGATGAAGTTTGCCTTATCAACATTTATAATGTTTGGATTCACATTTTCTCTAAAGTATATTCAGCAGTTCACAGGAAGTAACTGTGTCCTAATACAGTTTTGTGAAGGCCCTGATTTTGCCCTAGTTTCTCGGTGCTCCAAGTGTGTGCAGATGTGGACCCTGTGTCTGTTTTGTGGGTGAGACACCACAAGACAAGATCTGGTCATAGGAAAAATGATCCTGGAGACTGATGATCCTGAGGGTGATCCCTTTACTTTCAGAATATATGTTGATAATGATTTTGTGTGTTTGCCAATTTATGTGATAATTTCTCCCCAGAAAGTTGTTTGTAAATGTTACTGATATGCTTTGAATAGGAGTTGTCCCCCCAAAACTCATGCTAGAAATGCAAGAATATTTAGAGGTGAAATGATTAGATTATAACAGATGTGACTTAATCGGTGAATTAAGTCATTAGATGGACAGATGATTTGAATGGACTGTTGGGTGATAACTGTAGGCAGGTGGGCATACTCTTGAACACAGTATCTTATCTCTGGCTTCTCTTTCTCTCTCTCTCTCTGCTTCCCAGTTGTCGTGAGCTGAGCTGAGCAGCTTTCCAAAACCATACCCTTCTACAATTATGTTCCGCTATAAACATACCCTTAGCAATGGAGTTGACCAATCATGGACTGAACCTCTGAAAATATTAACTCAAAATAATGTTTCTCCTCTAAGTTGTTCTTGACAAGTATTTTGGTCACAGTGACAAAAAGCTAACTAACACATTTATTTATTTTACAAAGATTTGGATGGTAGAAAGAGCCAAATTTGAAAAAAATAAATATTTAACAATAATGATCAATTTCCATTTTCATCCAATATATGATCCTAGCACCTATGTAAAGCTTCAATACAATAAAGATAGCCAGCCCATTTCCTCTCCATCTCTTTTCTATGTCCTGCAAGTCTATGATGAAAAGAATTTAAAGCCTATTGGAAAATTATCACTTTTCCCTACATACTAGTTTCCTTTCATTTGACATTGTTTCTCCCTTCTCTTTGGACAAATCACTAAATAAGAGATTTCTGAAAAAATTTACCTTAGGAATTTGAACATAAACAGCCAATTTATATTAGACATTGGAATATGAAAAGTGCTGTTCAATTTTACTTTGACATTCTCAGGACACATGAAACTTAGAATTCGGGTAAAAAGTTTGTTTTTATTTCCTAGTCATTTTTTAAAGTTGATTTCCTCTTTGTTTTTTTTTCTAAAGTAGAAACTACATTGATGTGGTTGACAGAACACTGGTATAAGAATTAGACAAAGAGGGCCTGGGGCGGTACCTCGGTGATTACGGCGCTTGCCTGGCATGCACAAATACACAGGTTCAAACCCCAGCAACCCACAAACACAACTAAGTGTCAGAGCAACTACAGCCATGTGAAAAACTCAATAAAAATTGATTCTTTCTGTCTCTCTCTCTCTCTCTCACTGCCCTTCTCTCTTAAAAAAGAAAAAAAGAATTAGACAAAGAGGCTTGAATCCTATCTCCAGCTATAAAAGCTCTATGATTTTAGACAAAGCTTTTTTCCTGTGTCTCAATGTTTGCCCTTGCATATGGGCTGTTGTGATTGTCTCAGTAAAAATCGTCACAGTATTTTATAAGCTCAACATAACTATGTTTGGTAGTAGTATTTGCATTGCTTTGGAAGAGCCACAAGTAGTATTAAAGTGGAAAGCATTTAGATAACAGGCAATTTCTGCATATACAGGGCAAGGTCAGATTGTACAATAGAATAAAATGCCTCTCAGTGTTCATTAGTTGGAGTAAGGTCACCACCCACGTATTTATATGTAGTATGTGAATTTGGATTCAACTGATAATGTATTATTTGTAATTCCACATTTTCCCACGGAACCGGGAAAGGCAAAGCTAGTATGCACGTTGACCTGTTTTCTGTATCTTCTAGAGATCCCTTGTTCAGCACCAATATTACTGAGCTTTCTTACTTTCCCATCAAAGGTTTAGATTCTTTGCTGTTTCCCTTCTGTGACATTACTCCATAATATGGCATTACTTCCATACTTATTTTGGTGATTTTATTTTCCTTTTTCAGGTGCCCAATAGCACACAGTACAAACTTCAGTAGAACAAATTGTTTCACCTCTTACATCCTTTTCTTATAAGAAGAAATTTGGATCTTTCCACTGTGGTTCCCTTTCTATTTTCTTCCTCCATGTTTGCCCAATATGATAGCATCAGACACTGCAAGACAGTTGTACTCACTGCTGATGTTAAGCCTGGAAATCAAATTGACAGAGAAAAACAGGAGCACCTCACTATTGTCAGGGACTCAACATGCAACATCTATTTAAGTTGATATCTGCCAAGTATAACTTTTAGGTAGGCTGACAAAGTAGGTTTTAGCCGATGTTAGAAACACAAATCATACAGAACACCAGCCCATGACATAGTATATCTGAAGAAATACAAAAACTTCACTGGCTGTAATATTTTGCTTCCTGTCTTCTATCAGCTAGCAAGTAGAAAGCACCAATCTCAATGGACGTGGTTGACCCAGGAATTTGGGTGTTAAATCTAAAGCAAGGGATTCTCCATAATAGTTGTGTTGGTGAGCTTTTGGTCACTGTGACCAAATTTCCTGACAAGAACACCTTAGAGGAGGAAGAGCTTTTTGGCTCATGGTTTCGAAGGCTCAGTGATTGGTTAGCCGACTCCATTGCTCTTGGCCTAAGGTGATGGGGAAAACACAGCAGAATGGCAGAGGAAAGCTGTTCAGTTCATGGCAACCAGAAAGCAGAGGGAGACAATTGTGAGCTTAAGATAAAGTCTCCAAAGTCACGCCTCCATTGACCTACTTCCTCCATCTCTACTCTACCCTACTACAGTTACCACTCAGTAATCCATTCAAATTATTCATCCATGAAATTGATTATTTCACTGACGAGTCTACTGCTCGCATCTTTGTCTAACAGCCCCACCTCTGAACCTTTGTGCACCATGCTTCCAACACTGGAATTTTCTGGGGGACATTACATAACCAAACCATCTCAGTAAGGTTATTGATATATCAGACCAGATAATTCTTCATTGTATGGAGCTTTCTTTGCACTGTAGAGCATTCAACAGCACCACTAGCCTCAACACACAAGGTGACAATAGAGCCACCACCTCACCCCTGCGCAATTGGAAGAACCAAAGCTATCTCCAAGAATTGCCAAATGCCTCCTGGGCAGCAAGACCATCCCTGGTTGGGAACTATTACTACAAAACTAAAATGGACAGTGAGACTTGAGGCAAAACTACAAAGTTTATCCCTGGAATCGATGCTTTTCCCTTCTTGCTTCCTTCCTGTCTCCCCACTTTTCCCCTGCAGACTGCTTAGTTTTTTTGTTTTTGTTGTTGTTGTTTAGAGAAATGCTTTCTCACTTCATCTGTCCTTCTGATATTAAAATCTGATGTCAGTGCTTCTAAAAAATGACTTCTTGCTCCTGTGCGAGTGTGAAATGACATTTTTACATTTCATCTAGAAGAAAAGTCATTAGTTGAGTTTACTAGGAAGCACTGAAATTCCAATTGCGGAATTTTAGGTGTTGAGTTTTTTGCAAGGTGGGAGGAATGGATGATGCAAAATGAGTTGATTTTATTTGCCCGAAAGTGTCCCCAGATTTCAACCAGTATTCTGTTTGACCAAAATCTTGTCAACTTTTCATTATTGTGTCAGATTAATAGCAATAACCAATCTATTCACTGGCTTATTATTCCATCTGAAAAATCCAGGTGTCCAGTCCTACAAATCTTACTGAATATTAGGTATGTGTTGTTTCTCATCCCACTTTTTATTTTATTTTCTTCCAGCGACAGCCACAGAGTTTACTTTTGGATAAGTTTCTCTTTCATTATTGGCTGGGTTGAACTGAAAGGGAAGGAATCTCTTCCAGCTGGAGTCTGGCTGCTTAGTCCCCACAGCACAGATCTAACCCAAGAAGAATGCAGATTTTATTGGGATTATAGAGAAAGAGAAAGTCTTTCCAACTGTGTCTGAACAAGAACAGTGTAAAGCTGGAGCTATCTGAGGCTCTCACAGCTGCATGAAGTCTAAGAATGAATGAGGGGAAAAGGCCCATCAGAAAAGGGGGTGATCTGTTGCTGATTACAATTGAGCAGCTCAACACTGCTCCTTCTAGTTGAGTCAATACCTTCAGGTTGGTTTCTGGTTTTTGCATCCAGAAGAGTCTTGTGTGCTCACAAATAATCTCTCCTTCATCTGCTCCAGATCTCATAAGCGATGTCCATGTCCCTCTGCCATTATAGTTTGGCTGTTTGTGTGGACGCTGGTGCAATAGTGGAAATGCCCACACCAAGGATGATGTTGCTCAATTTTCTCAACCAGCAAACATCAGTCCTGGCCTATTGCCTACTCCAGGGTCTTGAGGTACTCTAACCAGAATAAAGAGGAGGAAATCACCTTGCTCACTCTTTGTCTTTCTCACTGTTAGTCTTTTGAGTGTGAATACCACATTATTTGCTCCCAGAGGTGCTAATAAAAAGGCACCTGCTGTCTGTAGGCCTTCTAGGCAGGGGATTTAGACGTGTGCTAATACTGCTCAGGCCTCAAAGGCTAGATCCTCTTCAGGCTTCCTTACGTCCCCCATCCCCAAGTTCCTCAGGACATTTATGACATCTCTTCTGCAGAAAACCTTCCATGAAAATGGAACTGTGGTGATAAAAAACAAAGAAGAAAACAACAATCACAGACTCGGAGAAAAGGTGTTTCTTTAAATATTAAAGACTAAATTAAAATAATTTAAATTTAAACACTAAATTAAAATTTTAAAACACATAGTATCCTTACTCAGGAAGATACCTGAGCAATCATCTAATTTAAGAATTAATTTTATCTTATGTTATTTTTCATTAAATAATGAATAGATGTGAAAGAAAATTTATAAAATATATGTATTTGAGTATATTGTTTAAAATATGCAGCAACAAAAACTCACATATATTTCTGTTGAGCATTGCCATTAAGTATGCATACTTTCAATTTCATTGTTACAGAAAAATTACTTTGCAAAGTAGACGTAGCGATTTAAATTTGAACTAGTAAGATATTACTTATAGCAATACATCCTTGCCAGGATTCAATATTCTCAAATTCTTTAATTTTCACTAATTTTGTTTGAATTTGGATTACATCTTACAGTTACAAGTGAAGTTGAACAACTTTTCACATGTTCTTTGAGGTGTCCATTTATGGTTTTGTTTTTGTTTTTGTTTTTGTTTTGCCAATTGTTCCAGATGGAACTTTTGCCTGTTATTAATTGTAAGAATACTGGGTATCACCTACATATTAATTCCATGTCAATTATATGTTCTGCAAACACTGTATTCATTTCTTATTCATCATCACTTCCTTTCATAATAATAACACTTACGTAGCATGTATTATCATCTAAAGAAATTATTGAAAATAAAGAAATCGGGGCCCAAGTTCACACAACCATTGAATCAGAAATCAAACTTGTAGCTTGTTTCCTCAATCTATAGTCTCATAGTCTATGTGATGCTCCTTTTCTATGATGTTTGTTTTGTCTTTGTTCAATAGAAGTTATTACAATAATAAGATCAGCTAGACTCGTTTCTCTATGTGTTTCAAATTTGGGAATAGAGTATAAGAAATACTTCCATATTCACAACCACAAAATTATTTTCTGATGTTGTCTTCTAAACATATTATATTGCTTTTTTCCATCTGCGTTTAGGTGTTTAATCTAGTTTGG
The DNA here is from genome assembly GCA_004027875.1 of Aplodontia rufa. Taxonomy (NCBI): domain Eukaryota; kingdom Metazoa; phylum Chordata; class Mammalia; order Rodentia; family Aplodontiidae; genus Aplodontia; species Aplodontia rufa. The sequence goes on from PVKS010033437.1 coordinate 6,363, forward strand.
ATTGACTTTTAAGTACAGTAAAAGATAGAGATCAAATGTTGTTTTCTAAATGGATGACAAGTTATTATAGCACCATTTCTAGCAAAGGCAGTTACTGATCTCATGATCTAAAGTACCAGCTCCAGGACTGGAGTGGTGGCTCAGCAGTTACTGCGTTTGTCTGGCACACACAAGGCCGAAAGTTCAAACCCCATCACCACGTACACAGCGAAGTGTTGGAGCAATAAAAACCACATGAAAAAGTAAAATTGATTCTGTCTTTCTCTCTTTCTCACTGTCCCGCTTTCTTTAAAAATAAAAAATAAAATACCAGCACCATCATAAATGATTTCTGTCTTTGTGTATTTACCAGCTATCTCTTCCTCTGCTAGGATGAATGTTTCATTCATGTGCTAATTCCACTTAACTTTAATTACTATTTTTTGATACTAATCCTCTCTATTTAGTAACACAAGCTACCCTTGAGTTCCTTTCAGATGGCCTTCATTCTCTTTTTCTTTTTCTTTTTCTCTAACTTCTATGAATACATATTTATATCAAGTTGAGAAAGAGTGATATCCTTCAATATTGTTTCTTTTTGGCCATAGGTATATTTCACAGTTTAAGTGTGTTTTACTTTTTCAATAAGATTCAGAAACTAAAATTTCGTAATTTTCTCATTAAACTTTTGCTCTTCTGCTATTAGAGGTAGAGGTATTCTTAGATCATGTGTTATCAGGTTTTGGTAGTATGTAACATTCTATGTTGATTTGCATACCCATAAATCTTCTAATTTTTTATTAATTACATTAATTTCTCTATATATCCCTTTGAATTTTTCTGTATAAAATTGCATTCTCAGGAGAAAAAAATGCAAGGTATTTAATCTCTTTGCTCTCCGATCCCTATGGCTTTTATTTCATTTTTTCCTTATCTTTCTTATTACATGACTTGTACTCAAACATAGGATTTTACAGAGGTAGTGATAACTAAAAACCTTGTCTTGGTTTTCATCTTGAAGTGACTGTTTTTAGTATTATATATTTATGAGATAAATATATTCCACTTTTTTACTATTGTTCTTCCATTAATTAAAGAAAATTCCATTCTTTCTAATTTTTAAACAATTTTCTATTGCAAATTGGCAATTAAGTTTACCAGTATTTCCTACATTTTAATGAATAAATTATTTTTAACTTGAATTTGTTAATGTGGTTAAACACATAAATTTTCTTTCTCAATTTGAAATACAAATTAAACAATTTTATTATCTTTAACATTAATGGATTTAGTTTGCTAACATTTCATAATTTTGCCTCTATGTACCTTCTTTAGTTTTTCTCTCTTCAATATTCCAATATGAGTAGCAAGGTGCTAACCTGGTAAAATGAGACAGAGTGATGTTTTACCATTCTCTGAAGGAGTCTGTGGTATGATTAAAGGATTTGCTCTTCATAAGTTTGGGAGAATTTAACAGTAAAGCCATTTGTGCCTTATATTTCCTGTGTCAAATATTTTGAAGTATTTATTCAGTGGTTTATTCTTAAAAGGTATTTTGGCCTGACATCCCTAGGAAGTAGAATAGTCTAAGACAATTCATTCACAAAAATCAGGAATGAGCGGAAAGAACAATGAAAGAAAAGGGAAGGGAGCCAATATTTGCATGTATTTTTGAGTTAGTTACAATTAAGTGCTTCTGCTTGGCTGGTTGCACAAGTAATCCCTGAGAAGCTGTAGAACTGTGGCATATAATTAATGCAATAAATTCAGAAAACACACTAGACTAAATGTAATAATTTTTCAGGAGTTTTAAAATCTCAGGGGGCTGGAGCAGTGGCTCAGTGGTTGGTGCACTTGCCTGGCAATATCTAATTTATTGTTAATTTTACTCCTTGAGTTTTTAATTTCAATTATTTTATTGTTATATCATTTTAGCTCCAGAAGTTCAATTTGGTTCCATTATGGTTTAGATTAAGGGGTTCCCCAAAAGTTCCCGTGTTAATGTAGGAATGTTTCGAGTGAGATGATTAGATTATGACAGCTGTAACCTAACTGGTGGGCCCTAGTGTAACTTGATTGACTGGGTAGTAACTATGGGTAGGCGGGATGTGGCTAAAGGAGATGGGCTACTGGGGTCATGCTCTTGAATCGTGTGTCTTCCCTGTGCCCCTTGTGCCCTCCCTCTCTCTGCTTCCTGGCCTCCTTGAGCTGAGTAGTTTTCTCCACCCTGCCCTTCCGCCGTGATGTGCTAATTCAACTTGGTCCCAGAGCAATAGACTCATTTGTCTATGGACTGAGACTTCTGAAACTGAGCCCCAAATGAACTTTCCTTTCTCTAAGTTATTCCTATCAGGTATTTTGTTCAATATACTGTTGTTGTTCAATTTGTCTTGTAATCTTCTTTATTTTAATTTTATTTTATTTTTTATCTTTTTACTGATGGGACTGAACCTAGAAGCATATTACCACTGAGCCTCATCTCTAGCCCATTTGTTATATTTTATTTTGAGATAGGATCTTATTAAATTGCTTAGCACCTCACAAAGTTGCTGGGGCTGGCTTTAAACTTGCAATCCTCCTGCCTCAGCCTCCCAAGCCAATGGGATTACAGGCATGTGCCACTGTGCCCAACTCTTGTAATATTCTATTTTTTTTAAAGATAGAGGGAGAATGAGAGAAAGAATCGAATTTCTGCAGTTTTTCATCTGGTTTTCTTTGCTCTGACACTTAGTTGACACTTGCACGATACCGCTGAGCTACCTCTCCAGCCCCTGTAATATTCTTGATAATTTTAATACTCTTTTCTTGACTCATATATTCAATCCCCTCATTTACTTCATTAAATACTTGGATCATAGGTCTTATTTTATACAACCAGAATTCTAAGTCTTTGCAAGCCAAATTCAGTTCTCAATTTATTTGCTGGTTCTCACCTAAAATATCTTGTTTTCTTGTGAATTTTAAGCTCTGACTGTGAGTTTATAGATCTTGGAACTTTACCTATGGGAATTGCTTTTAGACCTAAAAGTAAGTTCCATCAGAGATAATTTATATTTGCTTCTGCCAGTATCTCCGGGCATTACCAGCTTGGGATCACTTTAAAATAAATTCTCAAACTGAAGTATTTTGGTCCAGCCAGCTGATGTGGATTCAGGCTGACTAAACTTACAGATTCTTATGGGAGAATATTTTTCCTTTTCTCTAAGTGCCAGGTTTTCTGAAAGGTAATTTTCTTTATAGTCCCCTAAAAGAAGATGAAACATTTCTTTTTTCCGCCTGACGCTGACAGTACAGCCCTTTAAAGTTGCCCATTATACATTCATCTCCCATTAGACTGCACAATTGGCAGACCCCATGCTTTGTTTCCTTTGCCTCTGTGAGATAAAGGGTTAGCAGGGGGTGATCGAGTTCATCGGGCTTTAACAATGTCCCCAAGGTCAAATACCGGCTTCCATGGTCTATTTATCTCTCATTTGTACTTTCATTTAGTTTTTGGCCTCTGAGTGAGGAGTCGCAGTCCACCGAACTCTCCTGCTTCTGATTTACAGTGATGGGGAAGAGGGCTTGGAAGGCTAAATGACTTTGCCAGCTGATGAGTGGCATGACGTGGGTGCTAGTGACCTAAGTCCATTTTTAAGGAAACAGCCTCAGACAAAACATTTCATGCTAATCCATTATCAGACTGTGTGTGTGTGTGTGTGTGTGTGCGCGTGCATGCGCGTGGGGGAGGCAAGATAAAAAGGAAATAGAGACAAAGAAATTGAGAGAGCAAAAAATAAGGATGTGACCAACAGGGACACTCATTCATTCCTATAATTTTTTAATATTAATATTGTAATATTCTTTTTTCCTGTAATATTGCATTGAGAATGCAAAATATATAGCCACTGTAGAAGACCCTTTGCCAGTTTATGACAAAACTAAGCATAACTGCCACCACACATTCAGAAATCAAGCTTCTTGATATTTATCCACATGAGCTAAACACTTATGCCCATGCAGAAACCTACACGTGGATGTTAGTCGCAGCTTTATTCACATTTGCTAAAACTTGGAAGCAACCAAAATTCCAAGCAACCAAACTTGGAAGTCGTCTTGAAGACGACTGGTTAAGCTTGGTGCATCTAGACAAGGGGGTATTATTCAGCTCTATAAAGAGTAAATTATAGAGCCACGTGGAAATGCGAAGGAACCTAAAGTGCATATTACTAAGGGAAAGAAGCTAAACTGAAAAGGCTACATATTTGATTCCAGTTATAAGACATTTGCAAAAAAAAATTTAAAAAGGCAACACTATTAAGAGAGTGAAATGTTCAGTGTTTGCTAGGGATTAGTGGAAAGGAAGAATGGATAGACAGCAGCAGAGGGTTTTAAGAGTAGGGAGATTATTCTGGATGACACTATACTGCTAGATATATGTTGTTCTATGTTTGTAGTAATCTGTACAATATACAAGAGAACTATGGTCTTTGAATAGGAGTGATAGTCTGTGTAGGTTTATTCATTGTAACAATTGAGCCACTCTGCTGAAAAATGTTAATTATAGGCAAGGCTATGAATATGTGAGGGTACAAGGTTATGGGAAATCTCTGTTCCTACTTCTCGATTTTTCTGTGAAGTTGAAACTCTCCAAAATAGAGTCTATTTTAAAAATGAGAATGTGGATTATTTACTGAACTTTCTCCATAACATCCCTTCTTTTCTAAAGTGAAAAGTAACTCCTAAACTATTTGGAAGAAAATAGTGTGTCAACCATGCAGAATGCTCCCTCACGTTTACATTATTAGATCCTGGGGGTTTTCCATAGCAAGTAATTGAGATGAACAATTTGGGGATATAAACTTTGGTTAGATGTGCTTTCTAAGACCAAGGAGATGATAAGGATCCATACCAAGCTCTTTCTGAGCTGCCTATCAGGAATCAGCACACCTGCCAGCCAACGTGTGTTCACGGTGTTGGGTTGCTCTAGCACTTTGTGTCTATTTGGTTAAGCACATTACCTTCCCCCATGTTCCTTGAAAGAACAAGGAAATCCTTTTTCAAATGAAATATTATGAAACTATTATTTCTGGTGTGAGATTGCTATGATTTTTAAAGAAAACAAAAGTTACTTTGGGAGTAATTTTATTTTTCTTTATGCTTCAGTGTCTTGATAGCTCAGAGCCAAATTTTCAACCCTGTTTAGTAGAAAAAAATGCTATAGCAAATTAGGGTCCATTTTCATAATTTATATATTATCTTTCTCCTGTTTTATATCTTTATCAATATATGTTATGTATTTTGTACTCAATCTTATTGATTTTATATTTTGTATATATTGTCTTAATTTTTGTGAAATGAGTCACATACATGAAAGAATATATAAACACATATAAAAGAATGATTGCTACTTATTTTTAGGGAAAAAAGTGTAACAGACCAATTTATGACTCAGAGCTCTCTTATTAACTATATAAATAATCATAATCAAAGAAAAATGCTCTCTGAATATTTCCCCCTTATTTGCCAGGGATTATTCTAGACATTTTTGTACACTTGATCCTCACATATATTTGCCAACAAGTTTGGTATTTCTTTCCATTTCACTTACATGTCAACTAAAAATAAGATAGTGTAAATAACTGCAAATTCTGATTGACTCCATAGTACAGGTTTATTTCAATACATGGTTCTGATTCTGTTACCCAGACAGAATTGAGAAAATACTTGTGCAATGGAAAACATTTCACTCTAATGAATAATGGGTTAATTCTCCATGTCATTCATGAACTGGACGAACTTAAAATATGAAAATAAAATTGAAAAATCTTTCCTTTAGGAAACACTTCTGCTTCATAATATAAATAAAATGTTGAGAGAAGTCACCGAGTGGGTCCTTGAAGTCTTCTTGTCCTGATAAAAATGCACACAGTAATAAATCAATCACTGCTCCCCATGAGTGAGTTTAAGTACAGTCAGTTTGAAAACTGAGCAAGCACCTGCTCATGAAATAGAAATTGATTTGAAAATCGGGGTCAATTTCCAAATTCAGAAGAATGTTTTATGGAACAATTAGATTTGAAGTTCTTCTCACTAAATCTAAGGTGATTTATAACAGATACTTAATCAAAGCTGCAGCTATAGTCAAAATGTGTAAACACACGATTGAGAGTCTAAGTTATATTTAGATTCTCTGTGTGTATTTATTTGTTATACTATTTTAAAGTCTAAGCAACATTAACAATTTCCACAAATTAGTTGGTGCTATACTGTACTAAACACCGTGTACTCTATTCTACCTGCTTCCCTTGTATGTTACTGTAGTTGCATTTACCTCAACAGAGAAGCAACGCACCTGTAGGTCCAGTTTCTTTATACGTGAACATTGCCAGAGTCAGCCATGGCTCTAAGAGTCTCAACATGACATTTCTCCTACACGCCATCTAGTTCTCTGCCCCTGTTCATTTGGTTCAGCCTGAGAGCAATCTTTATTTTTCCCCAATATACTTTATTGAATAATCTCGCATTTCCACACTGCTTCAACATGTCACTTTTTTTTTATTTGATAGACATGGTCTTACAATTAGGAGGGGTTCATCATCAAACAATCAAGAACAGCAGTGTAATGACAGAACAAGCCAATACTGGTGCCAGACATGGTTCCCCCCTTTGGGTTTCCCATGGTTCCATGTTTCACTTTACTTAAGCCCCAAGTTAATTGGACTTCTCGTGGAAGTCGGAGGTTCCCCTTGGATTAGATTCACCCATACTACCTCCCTCTGGGCACCTTGATGTCCTTCCTAGTCCCTTATCCCCTCCCTACCCCCCTCCCTATGTTCCCCAGGAATCTTAGCACAGTTCCCCATGATCATGTAAGATTTCATACATGTTGAGGTAATTGTTATGTAAAATCAAGAATAAATGCATGGGATGCAATGAAACTAAAAAGCTTTTGCACAGCTAAGGACTTAGTCAAGAATCTCAAGAGAGAACCTACAGAATGGGAGAAAATTTTTGCCTGCTACACCTCGGACAGAGGGCTAATATCCAGAATATACAAAGAACTCAAAAAATTAAATACCAAAACCACAAATAACCCAATTAATAAATGGGCTATGGAACTAAACAGAAGCTTCTCAATGGAGGAAGTCCAAAAAAGCCTGTAATCATATGAGAAAATGCTCCACATCACTAGCAATAAAAGAAATGCAAATCAAAACTTCGCTGAGATTTCACCTCACTCAGGTCAGAGTGGCAAAAATGAAGAATACAAACAATGACAGGTGCTGGAGGGACTATGGGAAAAGAGGAACACTGTTATACTGCTGGTGGGACTGCAAACTGGTTCAGCCACTCTGGAAAGCAGTGTGAAGACTCCCCAAAAAATTAGGGCTGGAACTGCCTTTTGACCCACTACTGGATATCTTCCCCGAAGAGCTAGAATCGGCTTACTATAGAGATACAATTTCATCAATGTTTATAGCAGCCCAATTTACTATAGCTAAATTATGGAATCAACCCAGAAGCCCCTCACTTGATGAGTGGATCCAAAAAATTTGGTACATATATACAATCGAATACTACTCAGCCGTTAGAGAAAATGATATTATGGCATTTGCAGCCAAATGGATGGAGATGGAAAAATTTTTGCTAAGTGAAGTATCCCAAACTCAGAGACTCAAGGGCCAAATGTTTTCTCTCATTTATGGAAGCTAGAATATAAGCTGACAGCAATCTTTAAATGGCCAAAAATTCTGTCAGTGCTCCTCAGTTGCTCATCTATGGCCACTGGGTGAGAGCTGAGGATGAAAAAGAGAAAAAGACAGTCCTGGCAGCAGAGATGCTTGTTATGTGGATAAAAGGTGTCCACGAAAACATCAGCGTGTGTGACAGTGCAAAGGCTGAGGTGAAATGATCGGGTTACAAGACTCCTAACCCAGTCAGTGAGGTAATCCCTTGGCAACTGAGGCAGGTAGGGTGTGGCTGGAGGAGGAGGGTCCCTGGGGGTGTCTTGGGATACAGATTTTGTATCTGGTGTGGAGTCTCCCGTTCTGCTCCCTGGAGTCATGCCTTGACCTGCTTCCCTCTGCCATACTCTTCTGTCACCTTGAGCTCGAGGAAGGGAGCCAGCCACGTATGGACTAAGACCTCTGAAACCGTGAGCCTCCAAATAAACTTTTCTTCCAAAAATGGTTTTTGTCAGATCTTTTAGTCACAACAGCATGAAAGCTAAGTGAATCAACGCCATTCCAGATACTTCCACAAGCTTTGTATGGATTCCCTAGTGAAGGCTCAGCATCAGACAACATTCCAGAGTTTATTTCTGATGTTGCTTCTTTTTAGCCTCAAGATTATCTGGCACTTCTGTGCACTTTCCCCTAAAGTCCTTCTAAACTGAGAGTCAAGAATGGTGTTTAAAATCATCCTTTATTTTCCTATAATTAAGCTCTGCACAAATAGGCATTTTAAAACTAGCCTTAAGGGGGCTGGAGTAGTTGCACAAGTACATGGGTTCAAATCCCAGCACCATGTACACAGCGGTGTCTTGGAGCAATGAAAGCCACCTGAAAAACTAAATAAAATTGATTCTCTATTTCTTTCTCTTTCTCTTACCATCCCTCTCTCTTTAAAAAAAAAACTAGCCTAAAAATAGCAACAGGTAAGCAAACAAGATGACTATTTCTTATAATATACATTTCTTTTTGGCTTAAAGTATTAGAATAATTTAAGGTAATATCTGTTTAAGTTGTATATGCCTAACTGTCCAGGTGTTTGTGTGCCATGAATGCAAATGGATATGTAAAGGAGAAAGAGTCATGGGGTTAATACAGATGAAAATATTTTTATCTCTCACGGCACCTGCATCATGGGGCTGGTCTTCACATTAAAATCTTGTTAAAAGAAGTACTACTAAAATAGATGAACTAGAGACTCATAAATAGCATATCATTTTTTTTAAAGAGAGAAAGGGACAGAGAGAGAGAGAGAGACAGAGAGAGAGAGAAACAATTTTTATTTAGTTTTTCATGTGACTTTCATTCCTCTGACACTTTGTTGTGTATGTGGTGCTGGGGTTTGAACTCATGTACTCATGCTTGCAAGGAAGGTGCTATAACCACCAAGCCACCGCTCCAACCCTGGATAGGAATTCTTTAAGTGAGAAAGTCTTACCCTTCTGATTCATCTTCCCGGAGGAGCTGGTGCTCTTCCGTGCAGGCCAGGGGTCTGGCTCAGTCCTGATTCTACACACGAATGATCTGAACACTGGACTTGAACAATCACATCCTCTGACCTTCATTAAAAGCCTGTATGAAGCTGTATGTAGTTACATGTGCACACGCAAACACAGACACATAATTTTATCTTTGGTTCCCATTTTTAACTGTCTTCTTCTGAAAACTGCTCAGGTCCCATCTCCTTTTAAGATTCACTTTTAGCTGGAGATGATCCTTTTCACATGCTGGCCTGAGTGAGGGTGTTGCTACCAACTCACCTTCCTCTCAGTATAATTGTCTCTTCTTCATTCTGAGTAATAACAGGTCTACGGCATCTCTGCTAGCACTGAGGAGTTTCCAAAGCACTCTTCCCTCAGTGGGTTGCCATACTGCACATCTTGGCCATTGAAATTTGCCCTCATACAAACGCAGATGTGAGATCTCAATTCTTTTCCATTATTTCTTCTCCTTTCCCTGGTTTTCATTCCTTCTTCCCTGTCTAGGCCTGTCAGAAGCACCCACAGGTATTAACAAGTCATTTTAGGCTAATGAGTCTGATGGACAGATTTAGCATCCCTCTTATCTCACCTGGGCTTCATGATGACATCGGCCCTTGGCCAAGGTGCAGTTTTAATCATTGCCTTTGGTAAATTATTTCTCTCTCTAAGTTAATTGTTTTCTGATTACTACAGAGAACAATCTCCTGACCTTGACTTTATGAGTTCTGAATTTTTACTAGCTGAGCTCTCCAATCCAAACCATTCCCATCTGTTTCTCTTAGTACAGTGCGATTGCTCATCAGAAATAATGGAATGAATGAGAATTTCTCATAATGGATCTCCAAGGAGCTAATGCGTACATTAGCAGCTCAAAAGATGTTCCTGAAATGTCCCTTGGATAATGGCATTGGGAGCATGGTGACTAGAAAGACATGGGGGTGAAGATCCTCTGCTGACTCTTGATTAGGCTGAAATTCTCAATCTGATTAAATGCAAAGGAAGAAATCAGTTGTTCTCCAGTTTCTACAAAGTAGAGCAAATACTTGGCTGTATTATTTACCACTGACATCTGAGCAATAGGCCACAATGTTCCTCTAGGTTCCAAAGGTCACCTCTTTGCTGGGATATTTCAAGTGCAGATTTCTCTCCCACTGGATGGAATCCTCCTCGATTGGATTCTCCCTTCTGAGGACCCAAAGCTCAACTCCCTCCTTAACACCAATCTGGACAGAGGGTTCCCGTCACGCGGAATAAGGCCCAGCATCCCCATTCCAGCGTGACAGATGTAGAGGCACCTGGTCCCTTGGAGAAAACCCCTGCTCTACCCGGACCTTGTCCTCACACCTATGGAGCTGTCTGCCTTTCTCTGATGTATCTAAGGACAGTCACCAAGGGTCAACAATGCATGACTTGCTGTCTAGGTTATTCAATCTAAAAGAGTGGATCTAAGAGTTCAGTTAGAGTCTGTATTTTGATAAAAATGTAATAATTTTTGAGGGTTCATTTTGGGATACAGACATTTATATTGCTAAACATTCAGTTACAATGAGTATCTAATTTTCTTAAATTAGCTTAAGAATTTCAGGTTTACATTAAAATTCTGAAAATATTTAGATTCTTCACATGTCACTTTTCTCATTTCAATCATTTAAACAATCTAATTTCAACTAATGTGAAAAAACTATTGTCAGCTTTAAAAAGGTATTTCATCGCATCTATATATACTTTTTAAAAATTCAGTGCATAATGGGATCCTGCCAAAATATTTTGGAAAATATATTGTAACACAGATGTCTAGATACCTTCTTAGATTGACTGGTTAAAAATCATCAGCAATACTGTACTGGAAATTTATATTTACAGTAAGTACATCCAGATTATGATTCTGAGTGAAGCTTCCCAGCCCTCCCACATCACCTGCGTGTTAACCACAGAGCCTATTAGACTCTGATCACCTTACCTCCCATGGCCTTTTCAAGCCCCCTTCTTTATATGCAGGAAAGGAAGGATGCAGAAGAGGAAAAATAAAGCAGAGGGAGGATGCAACTCTGAGGTCTGACCCATGTAATTGTATGAATATCAGTAAAATTACTTTCCTCTCTTGTTTGAATATGCTCATTTTAAAAACAGGATCTTTGGAAGATAAAATGGGATAATGTACGTGAACTATCAAGTAAGCTATATAGTTCCAGAAAGTCAAAGGGGTTATAGTTTTCACATGAATTCTCCATAGTTCATTGCTTTCTTTTCTTATCCCGTCTGAAACCTTTTACCTGAAGGCAGGAATTAGAGCACTTGGATAGCAACTGAAATTGAAGTGCTCGTCTTCCCTTTCCAGCCTTTCCTCTGTAAGGTGACAGTTCCTATCTTTCCAGTGAAGAAAGTTAATCCCTTTTAGTACTGGTCAATGGTCTGTCATGTTTATTTGACTTCATTCACTGTTCATAGCAAGCCTGAAGAAGAGGTGTGAGAAGAAGGTGAACACAATTGCAGAACTAACTAACTCAATTGGAGGTACCCATGGGATAAAGAGTATTTCCCTAAGTCAGTGGTTTCCAAGACTTTAGGTCATGCACCACCAAAGATTCACCAACACAACCCCAATGTGCCTATATCTTTCAAAATAATTTACAAGTGCATAGACTACTTCACTCGTTTGCTATATACATTGTGTGGCATACACAAAAGTAGAAATTGAACAGCTGAGATAAAAAATAAGTAAAGGCTGTATAATGTCATGAAGGTACTTAACGCCACTGAACTGTACACTTAAAATAGCTAAAATGATCAATTCTATGTTATGTATATTTCATCATAATTAGACAAAATAAAACATTTTAAAATAAGTAGGAATAATACTGTATCAGACCCCAGTGTGTGGTGTACCCTGTGTCTTGGCTGGAGAGCTAGAGAAATTTAAAGTAGGAGTGAACACAGAAAACTGGAGGAGGAAAATAGACTCCTTCTCCCCACTTTAAAAGGCACGTCTCTTGTGAGACAGAATGCCTTCAAAACTATCTGTGACTTTGGAGGGAAACCCTGTTGTTAGGCATCCTAATTTTTTTTTTTTCTAAAGAGAGAGGGACAGTGAGAGAGACAGAAAGAGAGAAACAACTTTATTTAGTTTTTTACATGGCTTTAGTTACTCCAACACTTAGTTGTGTACGTGGTGCTGGGGTTTGAACCCAGGTCCTCGTGCTTGCCAGGCAAGCGCTGAAACCGCTGAGCCACCGCTCCAGCCCCCCTAATTTTTTTTAATGACAGATATGTTTAAAATAATTTACATTGATTTATGTCTAATACATAGGAGGCATTCTACATCAAGCATTTCATAATCCTCAACATAACTTCATAATATTATTCCAATTTTGTTAATGAGAAAGCTAAGATTTAAAATAATTAAGGAGCTTAAGATCACACTATTACTAAGTAGCAAATTTAGGTTCTAAATTCATGTGTCTACCTCAGTATAAATTCCACCACTGCCTTTTAGAGGCAGTAGGAGATAGACCCATCTGTAAGGGTTTTTGTTAAGTTAAGCAAAATGATCAAGGTAACAACATATATGCACAGTGACTGGCCATAATAGATACAGAAGTTCCTCTGAAAACTGTCTACTGAGCATTTTCTCTATAATATACCGAATAATCAAAATTAATGAAAATTTAGGGTTTCTTTTATGGCACAAATGTAGAGCAACATTATTGGCAAATTACTCTTTCTCTCTGTCTCTGTGTGTCTTTCAGCCTCTCTTTCCCATTCTTTACTCTCTCATGCACATTCACATGCACACACAAACGCATTCACACTTGAACAGCAACCCTGAACCATGAAACCATGAAAACACAAGTAAAAGAATAATTCAGATAACAGAATAGTGCTCAGAATTTGACTCCCATTAGGGGTGGTGTGTTTTACATCATTTTCTGCCCTATGAAGTAGAAAAATGACCCAGGTAGACAAGAAGAGACAACAGAAAGGACAGTTTGCACAAGGTAGGGTGAGGAGAGGAGAGGTCTATGCTGACAGATGCCGTATCATAGAAATGGCAAGTGTTCTTCTTCACAGCAGGTGGCATTGGAACTGCCTTTTTTCTGGTTTCCACCCTTTGTCCTCTAATAGCTCTTGAGTAGTGAGGTGGACAATGTTTTATGAACTACCTGCTTTAGAGTTGCTTCACTCCACACTTCAGCTATTCAGTAAAGACACCTGAAATGCACTATATTAATGTGCAACTCCATTGGAACACAGTTTTCTCTTATGTCTCTGCACATCTTGATAGAGCTACTGTCTTTTGTGATCTACACCATCATTTTAAGGATGTTTATATAGTAAAGAACCCAGGAAGAGAAATATAGCCTCTCCATTTACTGCCAAGGGAAGACATACTTATTGGCCATTATAACAGATTTCTGTTCCTGAAACTTGGACTTTCTCTCCACTTACACAATCCACTGAGTGTACAGACCTCATCTGGTTCTTGCCCCAGTGAGGACTGAGCTACTGCTACGACTATATGTAATAACCTGCCCTTGTCTCTGACCCATGAGTCTTGTGTCTTCTGCTTGCATGATTAAAGTTGTGGAAAGATAATTTGGTAGCCTGAAAGTAGGCAAAACCTCACAAACACAGTTCTTGACAATTATAATGGCTTGAAAATATGATATGAGCCAGGACTTTTCCTGAGGCCATTGTGTATGCTGGTGAAGAAGACCTGTGCCCTGAACTGATAGGGATTCCAGGAGGCACAGTAAGTTAGTGGAAGGTGGGGTGGTGGGGGCCTGGGAGTGGAGACAGGTAGTCTACACAATGCCATCAGTCTTTATCAAGAGCTCAAATTGTTTGAACTCTCTCAGCTCATGGGTAGTAAACAAGTCTCTCATTTTAAATGACTGTGAACCAAGGTTAGTTCAATCATGCGGCCTGCCTGTAATGAGAAGGCAATTTACATATGGTAAGTAAATGATAAAAAGTGGTTCTGACAGGGGGAAAAGTGTCACAATTTATTATTATTTCTTTAATATCATTCAGATGTTATGACTTATGGGTGGAATGCCATAACTGAGAGAGTTACACTCCACTCTTACGATGCATAATGAGAAAAATAGGGGATTTTTTTAATCACAGAATAAGATTTCATGAAGTTCCAAAGTACTTATTGTTGCCATATTTTAAAGAAAATGTAACTTGATCTTAACATGAAAGTATAAAGATTATCTCTAAAAACTAGCACATAAAAGAAGTTTAAGTGATTAAATATAACTAAAAACTTTTTCTGAAAGAAAATTATTTCCTCCTGAGAATTTATTCTGAATGTCATGTTAGTGAATTTTACATGATTATCTCATACTATTTTAGTTGTTCAATACAGAATAGTGTTCTTTAAAACTTTTAAGAGGAGGGGATTTTTCAGTTCATGACATTTCAGTTTATTGTTCTTTTATCAGGGATATGGTATGCTTTGAAATTACTGTTCTACCACCCGTTCCACACATGCAATTTTGCTGCTCTTGCTGACATAAATGTCAAGTATAAGAATGTCCTTTTCATTATACTGAATTTTCTGATATGTAATAATCAACCTCCATAATTTGAGAATAATAACTTGTCCAATAATGACATTGAACTAGTCTATAGTGTCCTTTCATGTCTTGGCCAGCCCTCCTTATATTTCAGCAGGGTAGAGTCTGATTTTGTGGCAACTCTATAAGGGGGTCCCTGTAGTGTATCACATGGAGAAAAACTCTAAAATCTTTCCACCACTCGATGGGTTGCAAAAGGTTGTGAGCTTTCAGGGATACGAACAAATATATATCCCACAGGTAAACATTTTTAAAGCTAGGAAATGAAAACCAAAATGCTATAAAATTATATTTATGGCATATTATATTAAGAATGTTTTGAGAGGCTGGAGTGGTGGCTCAGCAGTTACAGCACTTGCCTTGCATGTGTGAGTACGTGGGTTCAGACCCTAGCACCACAGACACAATGAAGTGTCTGAGCAATGAAAGTCCATGAAAAACTAAATAAAATTTATTGTCTCTCTCTCTCTCACTGTCCCTCTCTTCTTTTAAAAAAAAAAGAATGTTTTGATTTTTATGACAGATCGGTGATTAACAAATCATAGGGCAAGTATTACTAACCTGGAAAGAATTTGACAAAAAGGGAAAAAAATCTGAAATTT
>PVKS010033438.1:0-21728 GCA_004027875.1 Aplodontia rufa
CAGAATTTTTGAATTGACTGCAATTCAAAAATTGGTTTGTTGAAACTGAAAATAGTTTTTCTGCTATGAGATCCATTGTGGTTTTATCATTTATATGGATTTCTAGAAGTTGTTGGGTTTGATTCTGATGTATCAGATGCTTCGTTCAGGTTAAAACCTTTGACATCCTATTTCTTTTTTCTTATGCTATTTTTCTCAACTGGGTAGAAGTTAGAAATATTATTCATTCAAAGAAAAGGAAAAGGAAAATTCAAAGGAAAGAAGCAACTCTTAGCTTTTGGCTAAGCTTTTTTTTTTAAATCAAGGAAATGATGCTCAGATAGTGTTCTGCAAGATGAGCACGATCTGAAATGACAGTAATGTGTAGAGTAGGAGCAAGAAAACTCAAGAGTCATCAAAGGTAGGACTTACTGCAGCAATGCACCATATTCAGATTATATGTCAGCATAATGTATGTGATATGTCCTAATACAGTAATAGAATGGTTTAAGTTTGTATTAAACTGGAGAATCAAGGTATGCTGTTACAGTGCTTGGAGAAATTACAAAGATGTTTGGGTTGGCCTGTGGAAAAGCCAATTATAAAAGGGAAATAGGAATACAATTTGAAACATGGATTGGAACCAGATACCAAAAAGCTTTGAATGTCAAACTCACATAATAAGTCTTGAAGTCCACAGAAAATGGGAAGCTGGTAAAGAACATTTTAGCAAGAGAGGAAACTAATTTTGCTAATGTTTTACGAAGCAAAATTGACAACAGTAAAAATAAATAAGTAAAATGAAATTAAAGTATGATAAAAATACAAAAAAACTTGAAATTTTCAGAAATAATTTCAAGTTATATAAGAGTGGTTTAAAAGTTTGAAAACACTGATATCCTTTATTGAGGAACAGAGTTAGCTATCCCTCACATAGGTTAATTAAGAGAGGAAAAATCAGAACAAAATCCTAGCTAGCCAGTCCCTTCAAAAGAGCATTTAAGACAGATCAGCTTTTCTCTGGTTCTGAATTTTATTAGTCAGTTATTTAGAATTGAACCCAGGGATGCTTAACCACTGTCATATCACCAACCCTTTTCATTTATTTATTTTTTATTTTGAGACAGGGTCTCACTAAGTTGCTTAGGGCCTCTCTAAGTTGCTGAGGCTGGCTTTAAGATTGCAATCCTCCTACCTCAGCCTCCCAAACCATTGGGATTACAGGCATGCACCATCATACCTGGCTGGTCAATAAATTTCAAGAAGACTATTAAATTAGTGCAAGATAGGGGTTGGCTTTCTCCTTTATATCACACTTCTACATCCTATACTGGAGTTCTTTGTCTTTTTATTTTTATTTTTGGAGTTCTTATTTTCCCTAGAGAAGAGCTACCATGGGGAAGAAAGATACTGTTGAAAAAAAAAAAAAACAACAACCTGGTTTCATAAGCCAATCTGTTTTTATGTTTACATAATCTTTCTATGTATAACAACTTTATTTCCCTAGTGTACACTAACATAATTTACAAAATTTCTAGCCTTCTAGACTTCAGCTGAACAATACCAAAGGAAAAAAATATTTTGCTTAAACCAAGTTCAGATTTGTGACTGGCAGTGGTAACCTATATTAAATCAGTCACAGGGCTTTAGGAGACTCAACTGAGAGCAAAGGCAGAGAACAGATAGGAACGCAAAGAATCACTGAAGTTGGTCAGATAAGATTATGAACCAGCCTAATTCTGTTCAGGGCACAGAACTGTCAAAATGCAGGAGCTTATGGTAATCATGAAACTCGTCAACATTGGAGATTCTCCTGGGCAAGGCTAACGGAGAGTGAAAAAGTGACTGGGGTCAGGGTGCCACCATATCCAGTATTAGGTGGTTCTTCCCTTTATGGGTCTTAGGTGAGGAGTCTGCTTAGGGAGTGTGATGTGTTCCATCAACTCATGGATCTGGTTTATCTGATATGATTTTTATTCTCCCGTGCATCTTTGTGCTTCTGATTGATTTCATAAGTATACAGGTGGTCATATTTATTAGCACAGTTAATTTATTAGTATGTGACTTTATGATTGTGCCAGGCAGATGTTGTTTAGTTGTAGCAGCAATGTGTGGAATCATTCCTCTCAGCATTTGAACTGAAAACAGGCATTTAAACTGAAAACAGAGTAGTTTATGGCAACTACTACTTCATAGAATGAAATAACTCAGATTCAGTCACATCCTGAGAACGGCTCTTCTATGCATCATGGAGTAACGACACAGGGCACAGCCTGCTCTCCACTCCGTGCATACTTACTCAGGACTATTAGGAAGGATTTTTAGAATCTTTGGTTACTAGAACATTCAGCTTACCTCAACTGGATTAATTTTGCCTAAAAAGCCCTAAAAAGCAAAGAAATAATGTTTCTTCAACAATTTTTATTTGTGACATGCTTTATAAATTTTCCATTATTTTTATCTTTTCAGCTCCCCAAACCAGTAATTGCTACCTGACAGTAAGTGAAAAAGCTTTTCAATGATAAGATCTGGGTTCAAATCCTGCTATGTGATTACTGATATATGAGAATGTGCAAGCTGTGCAAACTATTTATCATGAAGGTTCTTTATTACGTTAAAAGGTGACACATCTCTCAAATGTTTCTTTGAAGAACTACATGTGAAAGACTTTTTGAAATATAAATCTCTCTCAATGTGAAGAACCAACACTATTTTATTTTTACAAGTACTATTAAAAAGGTTGGTCTAATGTCTTAAAGAGACCTAGACAGTTTTATTGAGATATAATTTGCATACTGAAAATTCATGCTTTTAAAGTGTAGAATTAAATAATTTGTAGTATATTTTCAGAGTATTACAATAATTACATAACACAATTTTAGAACATTTTTGTCACTTCAGAAGGATTCCTCATGCCCATTTGCAGTAGCTCCTATTCCTTCCTCTGCTTTAGGAATCCACTAATAGGCATCTGTCTTAATGGACTTGTTTTTTCAGGATAATTCATACACGTAAATAAAATGTGGCCTTTTGTGTCTGATTTTGTGTTAGGATAATTTTCAAGATTCACCCATTTTTTATCATCTGTCAGTTCTTCATTCTCTCTTAGGAAGGAATGCTGTTCCACACTTGGATATACTACATTTGTTTATTATTTATTAATGGACATATTGATTCTTCCACCCTTGGCTATTAATAATCTTA
This sequence comes from Aplodontia rufa, assembly GCA_004027875.1. NCBI lineage: Eukaryota > Metazoa > Chordata > Mammalia > Rodentia > Aplodontiidae > Aplodontia > Aplodontia rufa. Next base: position 3,184 of record PVKS010033438.1, read on the forward strand.
CCATACAATTTGTGTATAAATATTTTTGTGTACAAATATCATATGTCTCCGATTCTCTTGAATATATATCCAGGGATACAGTGATGAATCTAAACTATTGAAATTTCAACTTGAAATATAGATTTTTCTCTGGTATAAATACACAATGGAGCATTACTCAGCCATAAAGAAGAATGAAATTGTGGCATTTACTGGTAAATGGATAAAACCGGAGACTATCATGCTAAGTGAAACAAGCCAGACTCAGAAAGCCTAAGGTTGAATGTTTTCTATGTGGAAGCTAGTCCAAAATAAGGAGAAGGGAAAGAAGGAGGGGAGGGGGAAGGGAGGGTTCATCAAAACTTAAAAAAGATTGGTGGATTAGAGAGAAGGGATGGGATAAGGGAAGAATGGCGGAATGGCTCTGGCCTAACTTTCTTATGTGCATACATGAGTATACCAATTGGATCAAATTATATATCATGCTTTTATAATTATATCAAAATGACCCTAATGTTAGGGATAACTAAAAAGAATCAATAAAAATGGTACATAAATTTTATCTCAAGCATAAAGCTAGATATAAACCCTTGCTTTTAATCTTTCTACAGTAATAAAACAAATAAAGGAACTAAGAAAAACCTCAGTACAGAATGATATTCTAGTAAGTAGTATTAATTTGAACTAAAGGATAATATTGTTTTTTGAAAACCAACTAGTTGCTACTGATACTGTTTAATAATAAAATATTTACATTTATGTGCCTTTTGTTTTATTGGTGAACTTGATTCTACATTTCAAGTTATATTTGACCATCATTGAAACCATCCTTCTTATCTTTATTGTATCTCACTTTAAAAAGAATGGCTTTTTTGGGGCTGGAGTAGTGGCTTGGCCATTACAGAGATTGCCTGGCATGCGCGAGGACATGGGTTTGAACCCCAGTACCATGTATACAACAAAGTGTTGGAGCAACTGAAGGCCACGTGAAAAACAAAACAAAATTGATTCTCTCTCTCTCATTGACCCTCCCTCTTTAAAAAATGGCATTTTCAAGTGTACAATGTATTATTTCTACCAGCAAAAAGAAAATTTAAAGAAATGCTTTTAAATATTGAAGGAAAGGCATCAATCCAAGAACAGTGCTTATATTAGTCATTTCTGAGGTTCTATTTAGTTTAAAGTTTTGTTTAATAATCAAGAACCAAATGAGATTCAATTTTGGTGCGTTTGTGCAGTTTTGTTGTGGGCATAGATTAGAAGTTTCTCTTTATTTCTGCTTATCATTGATTTCCAAATGGTTAGACGTAGCTCTGTACACGATGAAACTGAAGAGGCCTGAGGGCCAACTAGAAGAGGATATCATTTACAAGGGGATATTGAACTCAGTAGTGCTAATAGTTTGAACCATTGTGGAGGAAATGAAGATGGAATTAGTGGCAGAAAATACATGGAATCACAGTCTTATCTGAAAGCCAACAAAATTAATAGGAGATTTAAATTCCAAATTAGATTGTAATCCATTCCTTGGATAGAAGAGTACCTCACTTTATTCTCACTTGTTCTATGTTATTTTTTGTGTATTATTTAACTCTTCTGTGTCCTATTGTTTCATTACATATAAAAAATTTCCTTATATGACATTCAAGGTCTCATTGATTTCTGCCTACTTACATCCAAAAGGTCATAAGGATTTACTCCTCTGTTTAGATACATGTTTTTTTAACATGGCCCTAAAGGATTTTCATGACACTTTATTTAAAGCAGTAGATTTCAATTTATTTGTTATAAATTCTATTTGTTATAAATTTCTGTTATATCTATTGGTTTTGTTATATGTATATATATTGCATGTGTGCATTTTTAATTTTTATTTAAAGTAAATAGTCCTTTGTGCCCTGAAAATAGCTATGAGTGCAAAATGCATCTAAATTTGGGGTCTCAGAATAGGGGGAAGGGTTTACATGAGGTCTGATATATCTTATCATGTACTGATGGAAAGAATCAGCAATTATCTGGTCAATTTCAGCCACATGGCCTATGGATTTCCCTCACAAAATTCACTGTAAGTCTCAAATTGCTTAATCAGGCCAGGTTGCTCAGTTTAACTGGCTGGCTTTAATTCTGCTTTTCACCATGTGCTGGACAAAGTTATTTTCCTTTTTCTTTCTTTTAAAGGGAGAGAGAAAGAAAGAGAAAGAGACAGAGCAAGAGAGAGAGAGAAAGAGAGAGAGAGAGAGAGAGATGGGGAATCAATTGAATTGATTTTTTCATCTTGCCTTCTTTTCTCCAACACTCAGTTGTATATGTGGTACTGGGGTTTAAACCAGGTCCTCATACATGCCTCCAGTCCCTGGGCAAAGCTAGTTCTGACCACTGACTGAAATGTGATTGACAAATTCTACTGAGTCTTGCTTCTTGGAGGTGAGAAGAGTCATCTATACTCATGTTAAGCAGCTATGTGGAGCCTCAGCATGAATAGCTCCATATTTCCTCTGTTCTGTCATTTCCTGTCAAAGGTATTTAAATACATTGTGAGTGGCAAGTGACATCTTTTCACTAACTCAATTTAGAGGGGCAATGTTAGAAGAAGGTGTTTCATGAGGTCTCATAATTGGCGCACCGAAGAAACTGATGTGGATGAAATTGTCCATAAGCAGGTGTGTGTCTTGTTTATGATTAGTTTTTCCTTGCAATAACCATTACAGAGAGAATTCAAGACATAAACACTTCAACAAGCCCTCTAGCATTGCCTAAGTCAACCCAAGTCTTATTAATGCACTTTGTCTTATGACACAGCTCACAAATGAGGACTAAAATCTAGAGGGAAAAACAAGTCATAATGAGCACAAGAAGCATCCCATAGGAAAAGTCCCTTTGAGGTTATTTTAAAAATTTCTCTTCCCAGCAGTTCCCTTTGAGAGCTTGATGTGAGCAATAAGAGAGGATTTTCTAAGTGTGTTTTTTTGTTAGGGGCAGTCCAATAATTTAATGAATAAAGAGTGTTTTTTGAGTTTTAGTAAATGATGTTAATGGGAATGACCACAGAAAGTGCATGCTGGTATTGATGTTGTACATCATGGATTGTACATGAGAGTTGTGAGGGCAGAAGCCTGTTTGAGAGAGAGACAAACTCAGGGTTGAATGCTAGCAGAGCCACATAAGTGACTCTGAGAAAGCTCTCATTCTCATTTTTGTAAAGTAGATAATAACAAGTTCTTATCTCATGGAGTTACTATAAGAATTAAATAAAATGAGAAAGTAAGAGACTAGGCACAGCACTCATTTTGTATTGGAAGCTCTATAAATCTTGGTAGTAGCTTTACTTCCCCTGTTTCGTATACAGTTATATCTTTAATAAGTCTTTCAAGTTACTCGGCTAATCTAAATCAATCTAGTTTAAACTTTCTTGTGTTTTTCTTTTGTTAAATTACTTTCCCAAATTTTTCATTTCTTATAGCAGTTATAAGCAGGAGCATTGATTTTTCTGATGTTTCCTGAGAGATTTGGACAAATTGGGAATAGGGTCATTTTCTGGCCGTGAGTCTTTGTTTATATCAGCCTATAATTTGTAAGTTATTAAAGCCCTAATACTGCTAGAGTTGAAATAAACTGTGTAACTCCAATATGAATTTCAATATCTACCATTTTTATGGGACCATATGTTCAAGAATTCAGCCTTTCAGTAACCTCATATGAAGGCAAAGTAATTGTGAGAATTATAATGGGAAACAGAGACCCACCCAATTTTGCTTCATTCCAACATATTGTATAAGTATAAATCAATTTATATAGTATTTCATATTAACTTAAATTAAAATACTTTGTTGTACACAATACTTGGTGTAATGGCTATTGTTTAGGAGACAGTTTGATTAGGCCACAGTGCCCAGGATTGGTCAAATATTTTTCTGAGTGCATCTGTGTCACTGTTTTCAATGAGACTAATATTTGATACAGTAGATTATGTAAAGCACGTTGCCCTCCTTTATATGGATGGCCCTTATCAAATCAATCTGGGCACTTAAATAGAACAAAGAGACTCAGTAAGAGAGAAATCTGGTGGTTTGATCAATTGAACTGGAACATGATTTTTTTCGTGCTTTCTGATTGAAATTTACACCACACGCTTTCCTGGTTCTCAGGTATTCAGGTCACACTGAACTTACACCATCAACTTTTCTGGGTCACCAGCTTGCCAACTGCACATTTTGGTATTTCTCAGCCTCCATAGTTGTGAGCCAGTTCTTTATAACACACACACATGTACGCACACACACATGCATGCAGTCCTTGACATGATGGTTTGACTTATGGTTGTTTTATTTACAGTAGTGCAAAAACAAGACATATTCAGTGGAAACTGTACTTCGAATTCTGAGTTTTGATCTTCTGTTGGAATATCAGTATGTGACCCCATATTCTCTCATGAGGTTGGGTGGTGACAGAGGACCTCAGCTCCCAGTCAGCCACAATATCACCAGGCTGAGTCACCAACACTCTAATGCATGCAGTGTTTCTGAGTTGATACGCCCCAGGCTAGATGTGTTAAATGCATTTTCAACTTAAAATACTTTCAATTTATAATAGGTTTATCACGATGTGACGCTATCGTAAGTCTGGGAACCATGACTAGTATGACTAATACACTGGCTATCATTTGTTGATTTCTTACTGTATGCTAAGCCCTGAGCTAAGTTCCTGTCATAGATAAAATCATCTCGTCTTCACATTAACTCTGTGAGTTAGGTTCTTTCATCCTCGTAATGAATTTGACAAGACTGTACTCAGAGAACTGCCTAATGACTCAGCAATGGAAAGTGACTGATTGGAAATTTAAACTCAGATCTGCCCAACTTCAAAGCCAAGTACACACTGTTTATAAACACTGTGATATGCCACTAATATTCCTGAAGAGTTGTTTCCAAAGAAAATTTTTGTCAGTTTAACAGTTTTTCTTTTTCCGTTTTTTTTTTTTTTTTTAAGAAAGAGGGACAGTGGGGGGGGGGTGAGAGAGAAACAACTTTATTTAGCTTTTCATGTGGCCTTCATTGCTCCAACACTCAGTTGTGTACATGGTGCTGGGGTTTGAACCTGGGTCCTCACACATGCTAGGCAAGCACTGTAACCGCTGAGCCACCGCTCCAGCCCTGTTTTTTTATATTTTTAAAGAATATTTTTAGGGGAACCCAAGATGGTGATCTGAAGAGAGAAGGCTTCCCCAGTGGTTCCGAGACTGAATGGGAAATCTCCAGCTCTTCTCCAGTATTTTGAGGTGCATTTGGGGGATAAGCATCTTGAAACCTCAGTCCTAATTTGCTCAGTGGTTTTGAGGAAGCACTGACTTGGAGGAAGCGAGTGGAATTTTTTTTCCCTCCCATCCCCACTGGGATGCAGCGAGCTGCCACTTTCCCTTGCTTAGATTCTGCCCGGGACTGGGGGAGGAGACTAACAGCCCGTGAACACATCGGCGCAGAAAACCCACTCTGCTTTAAAGAAAATGTTTTTGCAAAGTCATTTCCTGTGCTTATTCCCTGCCTGGCGGCGAGATCAGTGACTGGAAGCTGCCTGCAGACAAGCACAGAGAAGCAGGTTGCGCTGCGGAAGCAGGTGCGGGAGCATGTGCGGGAGCAGGTGCAGGAACTGTGAAGGCGGGGGAGCCGAGCACCCATCTTTAAACCCCTTGGAGGAGTCCACATTCCCTGACCGGGGCCAGCCCTCCTTAGGTCTGCAAAGCAGGCTTGTAAATCTGCATCTGGAGCCGGCCACAGACCACAGGCTGAATCGAGAGGAGAAGGCTTGGGTCAGGCCCTGAATCCTCTTCACATAACGGGTTTGGGTAGTGGAGTAAAGGGGAACATTGATCAGCGCTAAACACTCCCACCACAGACAGAAGGACATTCCCTGTTAAGCCCTCGGATCTTCTTGCCCCAGCTCTAATGTCACAGGAGTCAGTTTCGGCAACCACCAGCAGATGCAGCATTGAAAACATAAGGCTTCTGACTTCCAGATCCCCTGAAAGTCCCAACTGAGAGAACCAGCTTTTCATATCCAGACAGACAGTGAAAATCTCCTCAAAAAAGGACCAGAGACACTCTTACTGACTATACTTCCAAGTTTTTATTATTAAGAATTTTTTTTTCCTGCTGTTGTTCCGTGCATGCTCTAGATGTGTACTAATGCAATAACTGGAAAAGTTTACTGGTTCTTCGATATATGAAGACACTAGCTGTTTTTGTTTCCCTGCCCTGTTAATTTCTGGGGGCAGTTATCCCTCCACTCTTCCATTTTTTTCTTTCTTCTTTTAGGAAAAAAAAATAATAATATTTCTTCCTGTTTTGATAACCTGTTTTTAGGTTTCTCTCTCTTTTTCTTTTTTGCTATTTATTCTCTCTCTTATTCCCTCCTTTCCATCCTGTCTATCCTGGTCCTCATTCTTGAGAAGAAGGACTCTGATCAGTTCATATAGTATTTGATATATATTATGCCTGACAAGCATAATTCACAGTGATAACTTCCCTTAAATGATCACCCAAATCTTAGTAATAACTCTTTTACCCTTCCTATATTAGGCTACAACTATCCTAGCTTCCCTTTGGATCTGTATTTTTCCTTTCTATTTTTTTCTTATTTCCTTTATTTTAAATTTAGAAAAAATTTTTAAAATTTTCTTTTCTTTTCAAATTTTTTCCTTTTCTCAATTTCTTTTTCTTTCTACAGCAAATTCTTTACCTCCTCCACTTTCTCATTGTCCGTAATTGGTCTATATAATCTCCTCTCTAAATTTCACTGGCATTACCCCCCTCCCCCCGACTCCTAATTAGTTAACTCTCTTCAACCTCCCTCTATTAAGTCTGCATAACAATTACTGCTTTGATTGTTAATCTGAATAACACTTATTTGTTCTTGAAGTCTGACATATGTGATAGTTAAATATAAGTGTCACCAAAAATATTGTTTTCACTAACACTAGTTGCATAGGCTGAATTCAAAAGTCTCTTATAGTCTGTTCTAAATAACTAATTTACTACTGTTTATTGTGAGCTTTGGTTGTACATACTGACAATTTGCTACTAGTGTATGAGGTGTTGGAAAACTGTAAGGTTAACACACAGTTTACAGTAAAGGGGGTAGTCTTTTGAAATCAACTTTCCTGACAAAACTCCATTTCAAGTAAGGGTCTGGACAGATTTACCAATCCAACATCTTAGTCCTTAAGGCAGGATACAGGAAAAAAACCACCCAGTCTTGTATTGCTTCCACAAAGGGTTCACCAGTCAAATAAGAGAGAAGAATCTCTTCAGACATGAAAAATCAAACTCGAAGAGGTTCACATCAATCCCAAAACTCCCCTAGTAAGGGGGTTATGAACAGGGACTGGGATGAAAATCTAGAACAATATATCAATGAGCTTATAACAAAAAGGAACAATGAATTAAAAGAAGAAATAATGAAGGGAATAAATGAGAAAATTCAAGAAACTTGATCACTAAAGAAATCCCTCAAAAAGGAAGTTTCAGACCTAAAATCTGTAGTCAATGACCTGAGAGGGACCATGCAAGAATTTAATAATAGACTAACTTCAGTAGAAAATAGAACCTCTGCTATTGAAGAAAGAACATCTGATAATGATGACAGATTGATCAAGCTAGAGCTCACCAACACCAAAAAAGAAAAACAATTAAGAGATCATGACCAGAATTTTAAAAACGTCGGGGATGAAATGAGAAGAAACAATCTGAGAGTAATTGGAATACAGGAAGAAATTGAGACACGAATCCAATGGTATGAGGAATATTCTCAAAGAGATCGTGAAAGAAAACTTAACCACATAAAAATAGAATCTGACATGCTCATCCAGGAAGCTTACAGGACACCCAATAAGCCTAACCAAAAAAGAAACTCACCAAGACACATCATATTCAAAATGTACAACAGGGATACCAAGGAAACTATATTAAAAGCACCAAGGGAGAAATGCCAAATCACATTCAGAGGCAAGCCAATAAGAATTGTTGATGACTTTTCTACCCAGACTCCAGAAGCAAGAAGCTCTTGGAATGATATCTTTCAACGTCTAAAGGACCACAACATGCAGCCAAGAAGTCTATACCCAGCAAAACTCAGCTTCAAATTTGATGGAGAAATAAAAACTTTTCATGACAAAACAAAACTGCCAGAATTCATCAACAGAAAACCTGCCCTACAAAGAATTCTCAAGGAAACACTCCAGACAGAAGAACAAGCAATTGATACCCAAAACCCACAAACAGAAGAAATTCAGTAAAATTATCACATAGCAATAACTAACCAAGGCAACCATAGAACTGCTAAATAAGACACAATGACTATGAATCAATTACAAACTTCTGTTTTAACACTGAATGTAAATGGTCTAAAGGGACCACTCAAAAGACACACTTGATGACTGGATCAACAAACAAAATCCAACCATATGCTGCTTACAAGAAACTCACCTTACAGGCAATGACATCCACAAATCAAGGGTGAAAAAATCTACCATGCGTACAGCCCAAGAAAACAAGCCAGTGTAGATATACTTATATCTGACAAAGTAAATTTCAAACATAAATCAATCAGAAGAGACAAAGAAGGCTACTACTTAGTACTAAAAGGAACCCTTCAACAGGAAGAAATAACCATAGTAAATATTTTCTCTCCAAAGAACAGTGCACCCAACTATGTGAATAAATTACTCCATGACATCAAAACACTCATAGATCTCAACGCAGTAATACTGGGAGGCTTCAACACTCCGTTGTCACCATAAGACAGATCATCAAAACAAAAAATCAATAAAGAAATCTCCAGCCTAAATAACTCTATAAATCAAATGAACTTAATAGACATATATAGAATTTTCCATTCAAGCTAGCAGAATACACCTTCTTCTCTGCAGCACATGGATCCTTTTCCAAAATAGATCATATTCTAGTTCATAAAGATAATCTTAGCAAACATAAAAAAGTAGACATTATCCCGCGTGTCCTTTCAGACCACAGTGCTATGATCCTAGCAATCAAAAGTAATAATCATAAAAGAAAACACACATGTTCATGGAGATTAAATAACACTCTATTCAGTGAAGAATGGATCCAAGAAGACATGAGAGAAGTAATCCACAAATTCTTGGAAAGAATGAAAATGAAGACACAACATTTTGAAACCTCTGGGACAGCATGAAAGTTTTCCTAAGGGGAAAATTTATAGCACTGAGTTCCCACATTAAAAATAAGGAGAGATCCCAAATAAATAAGCTTACACTTCATCTCAAAGCCCTTCAAAAGGAAGAACAATCTAACCTCAAAGCCAGCAGAAGACAGGAAGTAATCAAGATCAGAGCTGAAATCAGTGAAACTGAGAACAACAACAACAAAAAAAAAAACATTAAAAAAAAGAATTGATGAAACAAAGAGCTGGTACTTCGAAAAAATAAACAACATAGATAGGCCCCTAGTGAATCTAACCAAAATAAGGAGAGAAATGAAGCAAATCAATAATATCTCCAATGAAAAGGGAGTGATCACCACTGACCCCATTGAAATCTAACAAATTGTAAGATCATATTTTGAAAATCTATACTCCTCCAAAACTGATAATTTGGAAGAAATGGATAAATTTCCTGACACATACAACATCCCTAAATTGAATCAGGAGGATATTGAATTCCTAAATAGCCCAATAACAGGCACTGAAATCCATATTGCAATTAAAAGTCAAACAAAAAAGAAAAGCCCAGGACCTGATGGCTTCCCTGCTGATTTTTACCACACTTTTGAGGAGGAACTAACACCTCTCCTTATTAAGTTATTCCAAGACATTGAAAAGGAGAGAATGCTCCCATCCACTTTTTATGAAGCAACCATAACTCTGATACCGAAACCCAACAAGGATACATCAAAAAAAGAAAATTACAGACCAATATCCCTGATGAACTTGGATGCAAAAATCCTTAATAAAGTACTAGCAAATTGTATTCAAAAACTTATCAAGAAGATAATCTATCATGATCAAGTGGGCTTCATCCCAATAATGCAAGGCTGGTTCAACATATGCAAAACAATTAACGTAATTCACCACTTAAACAGAATCAACGACAAAATCATATGATCATCTCAATGAATGGAGGAAAGGCCTTTTATAAAATCCAGCACCCTTTCATGTTCAAAACTCTAGAGAAGATCGGGTTCAAAGGATCATTTCTGAACTATGTAAAGACTATATATGCTAAACCCTCAGCTAGTATAATACTGAAGGGAGTAAAGCTGAAAGCACTTCCACTAAAATCAGGAACAAGACAAGATTGTCCACTACACCACTTTTATTCAATATTGTTCCTGAGACCCAAGTTGGAGCAATTAAGCAAGAGAAAGAAATCAAAAGGACAAAAATAGGAAGAAAGGAAGTCAAACTCTCTCTTTTTGCTGATGACATGATCCTGTATCTGGAAGATCCAAAAAACTCCATCAGTAAACTGCTTGAACTCATAAATAGATTTAGCAAAGTGGCAGGATACAAGATCAACACACATAAATCAATAGCTTTCCTATACACTAATAATAATAGGACTTATGAAGAAGTCAGGAAATCAGTCCCATTCAAAATATCTTAGAAAAAATTAAAATACTTGTGAATTAACCTTACAAGGGAAATCAAAGATCTCTACAATGAAAATTATTGGTCATTGAAGAATGAAATCCAAGATGACCTAAGAAGATGGAAGGATGTCCCATGCTCTTGGTTAGGCAGAATAAATATAATAAAAATGGCCATTTTACCAAAAGCTTTATATAGATTTAATGCTATCCCTATAAAGATACCTATGTTGTTCTTTACAGACATAGAAAAAGCAATTTGCAGATTCATTTGGAACAATAAGAAACCTAGAATTGCCAAAACACTACTAAGCAAGAAAAACGAAACAGGTGGTTTTGCCATACCAGATTTAAAACTATACTATAGAGCTGTAGTAACAAAGACAGCATGGTACTGGTATCAAGATAGGAAAGAAGACCAATGGAATAGAATAGAAGACCCCGAAACAAACCCTCGAATCTTTAAACATCTGATTTTTGACAAAGAGGGACATAATATTACATGGAGAAGTGACAGCCTCTTCAACAAATGGTGCTGGAAAAACTGGTCAGCCACTTGCAGAAAGTTGAAATTAGACCCATATCTTTCTCCTTGCACAAGAATCAAATCAAAATGGATAAAGGAGCTAGGAATTAAACCAGCTACCTTGCAACTGATGGAAGACAAATTAGGTCCAACACTTCAGCATTTGGGAGTAGGCAAAGACTTTCTCAACATGCCTCCTAAAGTGAAGGAAGTAAAGTCAAAAATCAGTGAATGGGATGCCATAAAGCTAAAAAGCTTTTGTACTGCCAAGGAAACAATCAAAAGAGTCAAGAGGTTTCCTACAGAAATGGAGAGAATAATGGGCTATGATTCCTCTGACAGGGGCCTCATATCCAGAATTTACAAAATCCTCAAAAATGTCAACTACAAAAACACTAACAACCCAGTTAATAAATGGGCCAAAGAGCTAAATAGAAACTTCTCAACAGAGGACATTGATCAAGCCAGTGAATACATGAGAAAGTGCTCTAAATCTCTAGTAATCAGAGAAATGCAAATGAAAAGCACATTAAGATATCGCCTTACACTAGTCAGAGTGGCAAAGATGAAGAAAATAAACAATAATAGATGCTGGAGGGGCTGTGGAGAGATAGGCACACTAACACACTGTTGGTGGAGCTGCAGATTGGTATAGCCCCTCTGGAAAGCAGTGTGGATAATCCTCAAAAAATTAGGGATGAGTCCACCATATGACCCTGCTATTCCACTCCTGGGTATTTTTCCAGGGGATTTAGAATCAGCACATTATATTGACACAGCAATATCTACGTTCATAGCAGCACAATTTACAATTGCTAAATTATGGAAACAACCCAGATATCCCCCAGTGGATGAATGGATCCAAAAACTGTGGTACATATATACCATGGAATTTTACACAGCAATTAGAAACAATGATATTGCAGCCTTTGAAGGTAAATGGATGGCTATGGAAGAAATTATGCTGAGTGAAATCAGCATAACCCAGAGAACCAAGGGTCAAATGTCTTCACTCATCTGTGGAGGCTGGAACTAGACCCTGGTCATTGAGACAGGTGGTCTGTTATCATGTGTTAAATCCAGATAAGCTGTAATGTTATACAACCTAATACAGTTTTAGAGAAGTTGTGGGAAGGGGAAGGGAGGGATAAGGGTAGGTAATTGGGATGGGCACTCTTGGGGGTAAATCTAATCTTCAGAATCTATATACATTTTATATTATCTTGTTAAAAACTTGTTTGGTTGTTTGAAAAATAAATTTCTCAAAAGAAAAGAATATTTTTAGAAAACAGAAAAAAGGAATTTAATGTATTTATTTATCAAATCCTTTTTACCTTCAAAATGTAATTTTAGGTAAACTTAAGAACTAAGTCTGTTTAAAATTCAACAAGGTAGATTCATGTTTCTATTTTATTGATTAAAATGTAGCAATTTGAATCAGGTGAGTAATTTGTTTCATATGTGTTCAGATCAAATTCAGGCACAACCATCTGATTCTGTCACATCTCTTCCTACGCCATCACTATCATTCTCAAAGCAGAGCCTGAGTCCGTTACTGCCAGACACGTAATGACTTGTATCAAATGCATAAACTGAGGTCATGTCCATTAATGCAATTTCATCTGAAAGTCATGCTTTCATTTATTTCTTCCACAATGAAGAATTACAGTTCTTAACTGTGACTACCCACTTATCCCTTTTCTTCACCTTGCTATACCTGGTTAACTGTTATATTTTAAGGTGTGTTTACTAGTGCATCATAATTACACATAATTGTGGGTTCACTTTGACTTATTCATACCTGCATATAATATAATGTGCTCCATTTCAATCCTCAGTACTTCTACCTTTCCTCTCTTCCTCCCTCTACTAACCCCCTACATCTATTCTACTGTTCTTTCTTTTTTATGATCATTTTTAAATTGGTGGGGCGTAGATACACATAAAAGTGGAATTCATTGTGCTATATGCATAAGTGCACATAGCATAATTTGGCTAATTTCATTCTGCCGTTCCTTCCCTTTTCCATTCTTCCTCTTTTGTACTCAATACCTTTTCTCTATTCCACTGTTCTCCCTATTTCTTTTCATGAAATCACCTCCTTCTTTTTAAAATCCTTATTTCTGTCTAGTTTCTGCATATGAGGGAAAACCTTTGACTCTTGACCTTTGAGTCCGGCTGATGAAATGTCCAGCAGAATGTTCTTCAGTTTCATCCGTTAAACAGCAAATGACTTAATTTTTTTCTTCTTTATGGATGAGTAAAACATTTGGGTATGTATAGCACATTTTCTTTATCTATTCATCATCACTGCAGCTGCTAGAACAAAACGGGATCAGCATTCCAACATATTGGCACAGGCACCAACTTTCTTAATATGACTCCTAAAACTCAAGAAATAAAACCAAGCCAGGCACAAAGGCACACATCTGTAACCCCAGCAGCTCAGGAAGCTGAGGCAGGATTGTGGTAAATTCAAAGCCAACCTCAGCAACTTACGGAAGCCCTGAGTATCTTAGTGAGACCTTGTCTCAAAATATATAAAAGAGGGGACAGGTGGTGGCATGGTTCAGTGGTTAGGTATGACTCCTGGATCAATTCCCAGTTCCAAAAAAATGATTATGAAAAAAAAAAACCCAAGAAGCAATAAATGGTATGGCTTCAAATTAAAAAGCTTCTACAAACCAAAGAAAAGAAAATGAAGAACAAGTCTACAGAACAGGATAAAGTCTTTGCCACATACTCTTCTAACAGGAAATTGATATCCAGAATATACAAAAATGTCAAAAATCTTTACACCAATAAAGCTAATAACCAGTTAATTAAATGGAGAAATTAACTAAACAGACATTTCTCAAAAGAAGAAATACAAATGACCAACAAAAAATGTTCAGAATCCTTCACAATTAGGAAAATGCAAATCAAAACTACACTGAGATTTTTCTCACTCCAGTTATCATGGCAATCATCAAGAATTCAAGTTATAACAGATGCTAGTGAGATGAAGGGAAAAACTACACATATACATTGTTGGTGGGATTGCAAATTATTACAACCAGTCTGGAAGGCAGTGTGAATATTCCTCAGAAGACCAGAAATAGAACTACCAAATGACTCAGTTATTCCACTGCTTGGTATTTAGCCAGAAGTACTAAAATTAGCATTCTACACAGATACAAATACATCATTGTTTACAGCAGCACAATTCACAACAGCCAAGTTGTGGAACCAGTTGAGTTTCCTGTCAACAGTAGAATCAATAAACCTAATTTTTATTTTTATGATTAACTTTGCAAATCTTTTTCTGCATAATGAGATGATGCTTTATGCATGATATAAAACTGTGAAATGGAAGTCAAATCTTATGTATTGCTTGAGTTATGTAAATTATCAAAATAAATGATGTTTCATCTTGTGTCTTGAAGGAGAAATAGAAGCTTGTCCAGCAGAGACAAGAAAGGCATCCTATAGGGGGAAAAATTTTAAAGATACAGAATTGTGAATAAATCTATTTTAAATGCTTTCTGAAATCATCTCCAACATCTGTCCATCATTAATCCTTTGTTTTCATTTTACTGGTCAATACTTTATATATTTTCATTAAATATTTATGATGTTTTACTTCTATTGTTTCCATATCTGCCACCCATGCTTAATTATGAGCTTCTTATTGCTATTGTAATCATAGGAATTATAAGGGTCTATAGGTCCATCTTAAATTAACTCAGGTTGTTCTGTTAAAAGTAGTACTTCTACATAATACTAACAACAGTATAAAGTTTTACAAGAAAAATATAAAATAAACACTAATGTATCTTTGGTATCTATTTAGCCCATACAAAGATATATATATATATATATATATATACATATATATATATATATATATATATATATATATATTATGGTTTGAATGTGAGGTGTCCCCCAAAAGGTCATGTGTGATAATGCAGACAGGTTTAGGTGAAATGATTGGGTTATAAGAGCCTTAACCCAGTCAGTGAGTTAATCCCTCAACTGAAGCCAGATAGGGTGTGGCTGGAGAAGGTGGGCCATTGGGGACTTGCCTTTGGGGTCTGTGTTTTGTATCTGGTGAGTAGAGTTTCTCTACTTGGCTTCCCAAGCATCATGTGAGCTGCTTCTCTCTGCCACATTCTTCAACTATGATGTCCTGCCTCACTTCAATCGCCAAGGAATGAAGTCAGCCTTTTACAGACTGACACCTCTAAAATCATGAGCCCCCAAATAAACTTTTCTTCCTAAAACTGTTTGTGTTGGGTCTTTTAGTCAAAGCAGTGAAAAGTTGACTAAAACAGAAATTGCTACCAAGAAGTGAGGTCATTCCTGTGACGTTATCATGTGCCGATCATGTGGTTCAGGTGCATTTGGAGCTTTTTGGAATTTGTGGAATTTGAGATGTTAAGCAGAGCAATCCAGAAATGCTTTGGTTTGTTGTAAGTAAAGCTTAATGGGTGATTCTGGTGGAAGCTCAGATTACCAGAATTCCAATAGGACTATGCACAGCAAAGACAGGGCTCATGACTGTTTAGAGGAGAAGAGAGAAACTGGACTAGAAGCCACCCATGTTATGTACTGCGTAAGAAGTTGTCTGCATTTTGCCATGTCCTGAGACTTTCTCTGAGCCTGATGTTCAAAGCGATGGACATCTTAATCTTGCAGAAGAAATTTCTATGCAGCATGGTAATCAGGCAGTGGTATGGGTATTGGCTTTTAGCCAAGTTTATGGTGCTGTTTTGCACCAGAAAGCATAACAGAGAGATCTGAAAATCTTGGACCTGAAAGATGGGACTAAAAGACATTACCACCACTAAAGCAATTCTGAAAACTTTTCCCAAAGACAATAAAGAAGATAGCTGGAGGGTATCTCAGGAATTGGCAAGACCACACCCAGCTCAGGCTCAAGGGAGAATAGACCAACAGGGCACCTTCTTGCACAGGGGGACCTAGAATGAGTTTTCAATGTGCTCAGCCACCTAGACTCTCAGGATGCTGCATCCAGGGTCCCTGAAAGTTTGACTACCGCTCAAATTGGCAGCAGGCCTTGGCAGGAACCACATGGTGCTGGTTTTGCAGAATTGCAGGATACTGGAATTACAGGGTCATGGAGGCTTCCTCCAAGATTTCAAAGGAAGGCCTGGGAGGCCAGGCAAAGTGCAGCAGTCAGAATCCCTGTGGTCATGCCCCAAGAGGGCAATGCATGGAGATGTGAGGAGGAAGCCAAAACTGCTGTGGAGAACCCTGAGATTAGGAAAGGCCAGTACTGAATCATCTGCTTAGGAAAGCTGCAAAAATTGAGCAGAAACAAGCCAAGTGAGGGGTGATGTGGACTGTAACCAGCAAGGCCATAGGGGTGAAGCTATAGAAACCTTTTGTAGAGAGCATCACACTGCCATGCTAGACTTGGAACTACAGGATTTGTTTGCAAGCTAGATTTCAGTCTTGCTTTGGTCCCATCCCTTCTTTCTATGCCCTTAAATTTCTGAATGGAAATATTTACTGTGTGCCTTTATATATTGGATATATATAACTTGATTAGATTTTTCATGGGACCCTCACTGAGACTTTGCCTTGAGTCTCAGTGGAACATGAACTTTGGGCAATCTTGGAATTGTTGAGACTATGGGGACTCTTGAAAATGAACTAAATGTATTTTGCATTGCCAGATTATCATGAGCTTTTGGGGGCCAGGAGTGAAATATGGTTTGATTGTAAGGTGTTCCCCAAAAGCTAATGTGTGACAATGCAGGAAGGCTCAGAGGTGAAATGATTGGATTGTAAGAGCCTTAACCCAATCAGTGAGTTAATCCCCTGATAGGGATTAACTGACAACTAAAGGCAGGTAGCGTGTGGTTGGAGGAGGTGGGTCAGTGGGGTGTGCCTTTGGAGTATATATTTTGTATCTGATGTGTGGAGTTCACTCTCTGCCTTCTGGGACCATGCCTTGAGCTGCTCCCTCTACCACACTCTTCCACCATGCTGTCCTGCCTCATATCGAGCCTCAAAGAATGGAGCCAGCCTTCTGTGACTGAGAATGCTAAAACCATGAAACCCCAAATAAAATTTTCCTTCTAAAATTGTTCTCATTGGGTTTCTTAGTCACAGCAGCAAAAGAGCTGACCAAAATAATATTTTCAACTCAAGTACATATTAAATTATTCATGTTTTACTTTCTTTTAAAACTTTTACAAACCTGAATAGCATATACAACTTACCTGAAACTTTACTTAAGTTTTGTATTATATCCTCTCTTTATTTTGAGATCATAGTCATCCTTACAACAACAACAACAAAAAAGTCTCTCTTTTTCAATACAACTTTAAATAAGCTTAATTCTACTCGACTTCACATGGAGAAAGAAGAAAAGCAGAGACAACTCAGGTGAGGCTGGACTCTTGAAAAATCTTAAAGTATTTTATTTCTGAAACTGATCTTTGTCTCTTTTTAAAAGTATTATTCTGTAACTTTCCCATATATTGGTTACTGAGTGCAATTGAATTTCATTTAACATAATATAACATTTCATCTAAAACATGAATCAAACCAAAAGGCTAAGAGAGTTTGTAACTTTCTTTCTGTGGAAAAAGTGACAAAATGTTTTTGAACAAATCGTGCTCTTATTATTACCTTCCAAAATTACATTTAAATTCCCATCCCAGTGTAAAGATTAATACAAAATTTTATATATAACTTATTGATAACAGATTAGCTTTATCCAGTTGCAAAACATTAAATAACATAAATAAATACTAACAAAATGTTATTTCTCTCTCTATGTATATGTATATACACACATACATAAGTGTGTGTATATAATCTGAAGGAGAATACTACTACACAGAGTTTTAGTTTGGAGAAATAAAGTGCTCTAAGCTTTGCATTATAAATGTCTTGTATATTTGGAGAACATGACTATAACTAATATACAAGGAAGCCAGTAATGGTTAGTGTCACAATACACAGACATCCTTATATTAACTAAGTTTAACTTTTAAAGTAAAATTTATAATCCATGGTATATGTTAATTATAATCACAGGTCTGCTTAGGTTAGCAGTACTAGGAAATATAAAAGTATAGTCTTAAATCTTTTATACATTTAGGAGAAAAAATGATAATGATCAGAAATCTTAGTTAAACTTAAATCTTAGTTAAAGCCACATTTTTAAATCTGGCAATTTAATGTCAGATGCAATGTATAAAAGAGAGTACTTCTTGGTTACTTTGCCCTTAAACCTACATAAACTTTCATTTTATAAACTTTTACATAACACTTAAAATGTCTTAAAAAATTTTTAGTTCTCATACGTTGTCAATGTCTAGAGCGTTGGGGTCCCTGGGTAAGGGTCGCGAAGAAACCAGGACACAGGGGATGCAGAGCAAAGGCAGTAGCTGCAACTGCATACC
>PVKS010033439.1:0-21745 GCA_004027875.1 Aplodontia rufa
TTCTCAACCCAGCACCTCAACTAAGCCTCCCCAGGAAGGGCTGCCTAGAGGTTCCTTACCCTCGGCAGAGGAACCTGGGTCACTGCCTCCGGTCACTGAGCTAGAAAACTGGGCCTTAGAATCTAGTCAAGGGTTTTCTGCTCACTGGGCATAGAGCCTCTCTTCCCACATCTCCTCACTTCCCAACAACCACCACCCAGCTTTTTGTGGACGCCATCTTGGGTGACTTCCTGGTCTCTGTGAGGTCACCTGGGGGCTCACCTTGACATCCTGAAGATCCCCTCAGGGTGAGGGAGGCTGCAGAAAAGCAAAACTCACAGAAGAATGTGGTGGGAGGGGTGTAGTCTGTCATTTTCCCAGTCCCACCCTCAAAACTCAACCAGTCATTCATTTGTGCTTAGAATCAAGTAGGATTTCAACTGAAGAGAGGGGAGAAAGAAAAATCCAGATGGAGGGCAAGGCCCAGGTGAAATCACAACTCTAGACAGGGCTCCAGATAAAGTAAGAAAACCAGCCCAGCCAGAACCAAGCATTGAGGAACGGGAATTCAGCAATGAGGAGCACTGTCCAGCCAGGTTAGGACGAGGAAAGGCCTTGCCCGTGTAAATGGCCCCCTTGCCTCCCACCAGCGCCAATGGCCCTGTCTCACTCTGCCTTTCCCTGAGGGTAGGCAGGAGTGGTATTTGCAAAACTCCTGAAAAATCCCTAGGTGCCTATCAGTATTTTACCTGCTCCCCAGCGGGGCAGGCCGCATGATAAGAAATCCAGGAAGTTCAACAAACTCGGAGCTTGGACATCACCGCAGTTTATGCCAGAATAAACAGGGCCTGGCGCAGGGTTGCAAGGACCTGTCCCAGGGCAAACACTGCCCTTTGCCAAATAGGGAGCTGTTTTTGCAAAGGCTGTGTGTGTGCTCTTGGGCAGGAGAGGAGCAGTTCCGCCAAACCCCTTGACCGCTCACCCCACCTAGGCTCCAACATCAGTGCTTACTGACCCTGCCCCGAGAGGGGCCGAGGAGGACAGCAGACTCCATGCCATTGGTGAAAGATACAAAAATTAATGCAGAAAAAGAAGAGGAGAGGGGCTGGAGCAGTGGCTCGGTTGTTACAGTGCTCGCCCAGCATGCACGAGTACACGGGTTCAAACCCCAGCACCCACGTATACACTAAGTGTCAGAGCAACAAAAGCCATGTTGAAAAACTCAATAAAAATTGATTCTCTTTTTCTCTCTCACTATCCTACTCTCAAGAAGAAGAAGAAGAAGAAGAAGAAGAAGAAGAAGAAGAAGAAGAAGAAGAAGAACAAGAGAAGGAAGAGGAAATCTTAGTCATCAAGTTCTTAAACAACAATGCAAAGCTCCTCAGGTAAGCCATGACCCAGGCTCCCTGTGGCCTCAGTACTGGCAACACATCATCTCACTTGATTTTAAAGTGACCCAGGAGGTTGACGGTTAGAGGACAGGCTGGCTTACTGACTGGGACAACCGAGGTGCAGAGGGTTTAAGGAAGATGCCAGGAGGTTCGAAAGGACATGGAGAGCCAGGGCTGGCTGGCTTTTAACAGCAGCTCCGCCATATTCCTTGAGCAGTTCCCCCAGCTCTGCAAGCCTCGGTTTCCCCATATGTCAAATGAGGATGACAGCTGTCACTCATAGGGGCCCTGGGATTCATCAAGAATAAGGGCCTTTAAAGCCTTCACTGTGCACCTGGCCAGTATTAGAATTTCAGTAAAACAGGTTCCATCTCAGATCTCAGAGTCCCGTGCCAGGTAGGGACCCCTCAGTCCCCTAGCCCCCCAGCAGTAAATCGTGAAAGCAAAAGATTAACAGCAGTAAATGTGCAAGGAAATGTGTCTGATACACACCCTCACTGTACAATGTCCACTCAGTTGTGAGAGAGCTTGTTGGCAGGGGGTGCGTGTGCCTGCCTTCTGGCTTCAGATGCGGTGTCACATGTCACAGGCAGCTCCTCCGTATCCTGCAATAAAGTCATTTAATATTTAATGCCAATGAGAAACACATGCTCTCCAGTGCTCATTATTAACAGGAAATAGATGGATCTCAGGTAACAAAATAGTGAGTGATATGGGTAATAAACATATCATGCCAACCTGACCTGTGGGACCCTGACACGGTTCACGCTTCTCCCTGGAGAAAGAGCTACTGTCACATAGCAATTAGTGGCTTCTGGAGAGAGCACAGGTTAATAAATCATTTGGATGGCTCTCAAGCTGCCTCTGAGAATCAGAACTTTACTTCTGTGAAGATTTGGAAAGTGCTTCTGTTCTCTCTCTCTCTCTCTCTCACACACACACACACACACACACACCCCACACCTCGCATCCGACTGACCTGGGCACAATGTCCAGCCCCTCAGCTCTAGATGACCATCCTCACCCTGACCCACATAGACCTGGAGCTAACCCCACATACACGTAGAGGCATGTGCAAAGGGGTACGGAGGGGGGCACACATGGAGATCTCCCCACAACACATGCACATGGGTGCCTGTGTGCCCGGCATTCATAGCAGGTAAGGAGGGTGAACCCAGAGGAGCACAGCCAGGAAAGAGAAGTCAGCTGGGGAGCCCAGAACTCCTGTCTGCCCCCGTCTTGGTAGTGGCCTCTGCCCCCACACACCCTGGCCCCCCCAAAACTGATTCCAACTGCTCTATGCTTTGTTCTTGCGTCACCTGTGTTTATTCTCAACTCTTAATTGTCACCCTCTCTGCAAAGCAAGGATCCCTCAGGGAGCCCGTGGTCAAGACAGCCTTGGTAAGGCTGCCATCATGAGTCACCCCATATCCTGATAGGTTGTGACCATCAGCCAGAGTTCTACTCCACACGATGCTCTGGGATCCAGGCTACCAACAGCTCCACACTCCAGAAGCCTCACCAGCTCAAAAACCCTCAGTGGCTGTGGTAGGGGAAGAAAGGAGCCAGAGGGTCAAGATTCAAGCTAAAAGGAAGCCATCACCTGTACTCACATTCCACTGACCAGAATTAGTCATGTGGTTGCACCTAGCCCAGGGGAACTGGGAAGTGTAGTCCTCTGGGTTTGAATTCATTTCCTATTGCTGTCATAACAAGCTAACACAAACTTCATGGCTTAAAACAGCATACACTTGAGTCAGGCAGGGTGGTGCGTACCAGTAATCCCAGCCACTCAGGAGGCTGAGGCAGGAGAATCACGAGTTCAAAGCCAGCCTCAGCAACTTTGTAAGACCCTAAACAACTTAGTGAGATCCTTCTGTCTCAAATTAAAAAATAAAAAGGGATTGGGATATGGCTCAGTGGTTAAGCAGCCCTGGATTTGTTCAATCCCTGGTACAAAAAAAAAAAAAAAAAAAGGAGTTTACACTTATTCTCTTAAAGTTCCGACCTCAAGGGTCTCCAATAAGACATCAGGCTGGTTCCTTTAGAAGTTTCCATGGACACCCACATTCCTTGGCTCATGACCTCTCCCTTTACCACCATACTTCCCTTGTGTCCACCCAGATAGTCCATGGTTATTTCCCCCTCCCAAGATCCTTAATCATTCACATCTACAAAGCTCCTTTTGCAATGAAAGGTAACTCACAGATTAGTAGGGTTGGGACATAGGCATTGTTTTATGGGTTAGACGTTTGCTCCCTCCCCCAGTCCATATGTTGAAATCCTAACCTTAATGGGATGGTGCGAGGAGGTGGGGACTTTGGTCTTGATGAGGTCTTGAAGGTAGAGCCCTTATGGTGGGATTGGTACCCTTATGAGAAGGGACACAAGATTTTGCCCTTGCTCTCTCTGCTTCCTGCCAGTTAGCACCCAGCAAGAAGTTAGCTATCTGCAAGTCAGAAAGAGGGTCAACACCAGAGCCCTGACCTCAGCCTCCAGAACTGAGAGGAATGAATGTCAGTTGTTTGTACCCTTACTCTATGCTATTCAGTTATAACTGCCTGGATTTGGACACCACCTCTGGAGGCCACTGTTCCGCCTAGCACAGTATTCCAGAAAGGAGAGACGTAACAAAGGATTTTGAGGACATTTTGCCATCCAGCTGTCACTGCTTATATGACCTCTCCTGATGAGTGGACCAGCTCCTGAAAGGGCAGGTGCTGGCCTTGACTATCTCTGCTCAACAGGTGCCTGGCACACCACAGGGGCCTGGAAGTCTGTGGGACTGGAAGGGAGGAAGGAAAATACGAATGAATGAATTTGGCAAGAGTGAGAAGTGTGTGAAGACAGAGTGTGAGAGAGGGTGGGCGGGTGGAGGTGATCACATCACACGCAGCCAATGGGGAAAACGAATTTCCTTCAGTGGTGGTTCCGAGTGAGGCGTGGGCACTTCATGCCCAGGCATGGAGGGATGGCGAGTGGGAGAAATTTGGAAAGAATAGAAGGAGGAGAAGGAAGCCCCTAGTCGGAGCCAGGCACCATGCTAGGCCTTTCACAATCTGCACAACCACCTTGCAGGCAGCCCCGTGTGGATGCAGCTATGGAGGCTTGGGCAGGAGAAGCTCCCGATCCAGGTTCACACGGCTGGACAGTTGGCTGTGCCAGCATTTACAGCCCTGTTTGTCTGGTTCTGAAACCAGCTGCCATCCTGGGTCAGTCAGCTCTGTGCCACGCTTTGCTCCCCTTCCAGTGGACTTCGTGTGCCCATCTCTTTAGGTCTCAGGTCCTCTATCTGCAAAACAAAGAGGTCAGGCTGGGTGACCCCCAAGCTCACTTTGAGCTCCAACCTCCCCGGGGTTCTTGGGCATCTCTAATTGATCAGGGTGGGCTCCCTGGAGAGGCTGGGGTCTGAACTTCCTTCCCACTGACAGCAGACATGTAGTTTCTTACGTGTTGCCAAGAGACGATCCGGGGCAAGGAGGGAGAGGCCCACGGCAGAGATGACTCCATGGTCCAAAAATGAGAAGCCCAGCGGCCCACAGGATTGTGCAAGCTGCCCGCAAGACTGCCAGTCGGCCCAGGGGAGGGCTGTTTACGCTCCTGGAGTGTGTGCTCACAGTTTAACCCCATCCGCCCATGCGCACAGCCCTGAGGGCTGTCAGGAGGGTCTGTCTGGGGACCACAGGGATGGGCGTCGCCAGGCCCTTTATCCCAGACACCTGACACTCATTCCTTCATTCATTCACTCGATGTTTGTCTATTCCCTCCTTTATGCCCTGAGTGTGTGTGCCAGACATTGTGCAAGCCTCTGACAGTATGGAAGTAAACAAGACAATGTCCTCTGTAGCCTGCGGGGTCTAAGCACCTCGAAGAACAGTGAGGCACTAAATATAGATAATGGCCCTCTGGCAAGGTTGCTACAATGTGCCTGAGTTCAGGCACCTGGGGCAGGGGACTTTGGTATCTTCTTACATAAAATATTTAACTACTAGTTGACAAATCAAAACAGGATAATAAGTCCATACTCAATTACCTCTAGAAACAAATTTTTTTCCTCATGAATGTGGAGATGTGATAAAGTCACACTTGAAGTGTTCTTTAGATCCCACTTGAAACCCGGCCAGGAAAATCAACCTTGTTCATTCTCAGGTCTCCCTGCCTCCTGGGCAGGGGTCGGGGCAGAGGAGATGGGGGGAGGAGGTACCCTGGAGTCCTCATCCTTGTAGATCACCTGCTTCTGACATCCAGGGCCTGTGGCCAAGCCAGCCGCTTGGTATGCTAGGGTGTGGCTTGTGTTGGGAGAAGCCACACCTCTGGACAGGCAGCCACTTTTGGGAGACCATGCTGCTTCCCAGGGAACTGCTACAAAGGGGGCCCACATCTGGCCTCTTGGAACTAGGGGCCACTTCCCAGGAACCTTCCCTTCCTTTTCTCTCTCTCTCTCTCTCTCTCTTTTAAGATAGAAGGACAGTGAGTGGAACAGAGAGAAAGACAGAATCAATTTTATTTAGTTTTTCACGTGGCTTTCGTTGCTCAGACACTTCCTTGTGTATATGGTGCTGGGGTTTGAACCCGTGCACTCGCGCATGCTAGGCAAGCGCCGTAACTGCCAGGCCCTCTCCCACTCTTTTCTGTACAGTGTGCACATTTTCTTTCCTGACCTTTATTTTTCACAAAAGACAGAAAAAGATGCTGCCACTAGTAGTTGCTGCTGGGGCTCTGAAAATGCCCCTGGGACCTGGGAGGGTCGAACTACATATCTAGGATGTCCAAAGGGGAAATACAAGGGAAAACCCCACGAATTCATATTTCAATAAATTATCTGCTTCACCCAAACATAACTGTCTACTTTTATTTCTCATTTCTTTAGGATGTAAAGAAGTTGCTAGGAATTAAACTGAAATATCAGCACATTTTGAAGAATACTTTTCCAGTTGTTTTTCTGAAAGTTTGCACCCGTGTACTCACCCGCCAGTGGTGTTCTAGTGTGACACTACTGTAACACTGTCACCAGTATCAAGTGTTAGGAGTTTTTTTCCACCTTTGACTATTTGATAAACTAACAAATCTTATTTTGATATTTTGCCTTTTTTATTATTTGTATCACTAATTTTCCCAAGTATGAATTGCTTTTCAATGTTCCCTTTAAGTACAAACATTTCTGGAAAAGTATTCATGAGGAGGTTAGACGCTGGAGGTACTTTAGATTCTGCTAATGTCACTTCAAATGTGTCCCTCCAGATGTCTTTTCTCACCTAGGGTATCTTCTCTGCTTTGTCTGGCCAGGAAATTCCATTTGGTGCTTCCAGACCCTGATCATGTCTCTCTTTTTCGGGAAGTTTCCATATCCTTCACAGAGAAGGTGGTGCCCTCTTCCCATGGGGCTGCCTGAAGGTCTGAGCTCTTAAATCTGTCCCCTTATGGGGTAAAGGGCAGCCTGCGGCCATGTACCTCAGTGAGACTCACTGAGACTCAGTTTCCTCCACAACAGTTAGAATCGTACCCATCACTTGCAGTTGGGTAGGCGTGAGATGAGAAAAAGTCTGGAAAGTACCCAGTCAGTCCCAGGCACTTGGTAACACTCAGTGAATTTTAGCTATTATACTGTTATTGTTACCTTTCCTCTCTCTCTGGAAGGCAAGGGAGTGGCTTTTATCTCCGCATCTCTGGTTGCAGGCCCAGATTGTCAAAGTCAATCAATCAAACTGCTTATTGAGTAAGCATTTCTCTGTCCTTGGCACTATCTTCCTGTCTAGTGAATAGTACTGTCTCCTCTGGCAGGTGGCTGATTGGATGACTCCATGCCCATTCCCTCACCTGCACACCCCTATCCACCCCTTCCTGGCCCTGGCAGACACTGGAGAAGTAAGCTCAAGTATTTGCATTCCCAGAATCCCTTGCTGCCAGGGATCCCCACCTGACCCACTTCTGGCCAATGAGATGCCAACAGGGGTCTCCTTGGAGACCCTCTCCTTTCCCATAGAGCTTGGGCCACCAGATTGCCACTATAGGCAACACGTAGGCTCACTTGCTAAGGATGATAAACAGAAAGGTGGGAAGAGCCCAGTCCCCGTTCCAGAATTCTTATTACCTTAGAAAAAATAAACCTACCTTGGCAGAGGTAGCCAAGCTGAGTGCTTAGGGCTGCACCTGGTGTGAGAGCTGCCACAGAACTCCCTCCAGTGGGAGGGAGTCTGGCAGGGACAAAGCAGGGCACGATGGAACTCTAGTGTCTTGGACCTATTTAGACTCCCCCAGCTTCTTCCAGGGAATACAGAACCTGCCTTTTCCAAGCCTCCAGGAACTAATGCGCATTGAGTAGCTGCTACTGTCTGGATCTTTTCATATTCATGAGATCCCTTTGATATGGAGCTTCTCTTGCCCATTTATACAGGAGGAAGCTGAAGGATGGAGAGAGGTCAAGTAGCTCGTCCAAGATCACAGGGCTGCGGGGTGGGGGGCTCAGCACCTAATGCTTGTTTTGGGGCTATTTTCTTCACCTATCTGCCAGGTACACAGGCTTCGTTCCCACTTGAGCGCCTTTGTGCCAGCTCTGCCTACCCCGCACCCTCCTTCCCACTCGGTGGGCATCCGATTCCTGCTTCTAGACTCAGCCTTGCTCCCTCCCCAGGCATAAAGAACCACTTATGCAGAAGAGGGCGCAGGATTTTGAACAGTCACACGGGGACAGATGTCTTTATCCTGGTTTTACAGACGAGGAAACTGAGGCTCAGAGACGCATCTTCAGGGCTCTGTCACACAGCTCGTAATGGGAGTGGCCAAGACCTAAAACCAGCTCTGCTTGGGGCTGTGACCTCAGAAGAACCAGCGAAAGGCAGGGGTTGCTCGTGGTGAAGGTCAGACTTCCAGAACCGCAGGGTCTGGCCCCTTCTCTCCTCCCCCACCCTTGGCCCTGCAAATTGGCCTTGACCTTTCCTGGCCCTGCCTGTGAGGGTCCCCCTTTCAATACGAAATGACAAAGGAAGAAAAGAGGCTCTGGCGAGAGGCGAGGCCCCGCCCGGCCCCGCCCCTGGGGCGCACGGGCCTCCAGGGTCTGTTTGCACAGTTGGGGCGCTGCGCTCGCACCCCACCTCCGGGAGAAAAGCACCGCGAGGTCATCTGTTGACTCTGGGATTAGCGGCTCCCCGCGGGTGCTCTTTTCCTCTGAGATGAAAAGAGAGCGGACAATCTGTCAGGTAAACAGGCGGCATTGTTCCGGACCATGTCGGGGGCCCCTCTGTGGGCCGGGCCTTTGAGGTCACCAGCTCCATGCGCGGGGAGAAAGCTTACTTAAAGGGAACGGGAGGCCCTGGCTGGCGGGCAGGTCGCCTGCTGCAGTTCCAGGGACAAAGGGCTCGGACGATTCCTGCCTCTCCTGAACCGCCCTCTTTCCAAGTCCATTCCCCGCCTTGGGTCTCTGGATGCGTCCAGAAGCTCGGCAGGCACTGAGCCGGGTCGCCGGGTCTCACGGATGGGGCCCGCTGCAGCATCTCCAGGCCCAGAACACAGTCCCTGGGATTCCTGCAGGTGGCGGCTGGAAGGAAACCTGGGACCTAGTCTGACTGCCACACTCTTCCGATGGGGATAACCAGATATCAGGAAACTGGAGGTGCATGATTTCTCCACTGGAGACCCCCTCGGGTGCCCCTAGTGAGTGCCCATCAATGGGCTGCTCTGTTTTATGCATTCTAGAACTTTTAGGCAGCTGAATGATCAGGATTGGTCACAGCTGAGCCGGGTCCTTCTCCTAGCTATGTGACACTATTCCCTTGGGAACTGTGTGCAGCCCCCACCCTCCTGCGCACCCAGGAACGCTTGTGTAAGTGGGAGTTTTGACACCTGAGTCTGGGCTTGCTCTGCCCAGTTTTTCTCTGTGGCCCCACACCAGACACTCACCCTCTTTGGGTTACAGTCCTCTTGTCCATTCAAGAGACAAGGGTAGGGCCTTCTCCTTCTGACCCTGGGGGAGTCTGTGGAGGGCATGCACCTCCATTTACCACAGGGTGGAGGAGGGTGAACAGCCCTTGTGGGGTGAAGGGGCCACCTGAACCCCATGCCTGCATCTGACCCCCACGGGGCCTGTGAGGCAGCAAGAGCAGGTGCCTCAATGCCCCAGGCAGGGAGCATGCCATGGAAGAGCCCTGTGTCCAGGTGGTGAGGACACAGGCCTTGGGGCAGGCTAGCCTGTGGGATTCCAGCCTGTCACTCAACAGTCACCCAGGCTTGGGCAAGTGACAACCTCCTGGTCTTCAAAATGGTCCCCACAGGCATCCACAGCCCTAGGCTCCTGAGCACTGGGGTCCTGGGCAAGCAGAGACCTGGGGATATTCTTGTTCCTGCTGCCCTGAGATCCTGTCTGCCCTCTGGCCTTCACCCACACCTCCCTGCTTCTGCCCACATTCAGGACACCCACTCTTCTTGCCACCCAGATACCAGGTCACTGTTCAAACTGCAGGGGACAGAATCAGAGCCTGGATAAATCTAATTACACTCCCAAAGTACCAGAGGACCCAGAGAAGGACAAGAGGGCAAAGGTCCCAGAGTCCTGGCCAGGCAGAGCCATATCAACCAACCACAAAGCTCATCCCTGAAGGGAAACTATGGCCCAGACCCATGTCTCAGCCAGAGTCTCAGAGCCTAACACCACGAAGCCACTTGATAGGAAAGAAATCAGAGGCCTAAACGTGCCTGCCATTGTTCCAGGGCCCGGAGGCAGTCCCTGGTGACCTGGAGGTGTAGCACTGAACACAGCGCCCTTTCTGAGGCTTCCTGTCACCTAATGAAGGCAAACTTCCCCAGATCCAAACCATAAACCTGCCTTTCCTGGGTCCCTGACTAAGCTGTGTGTAGGCTGTGTGACCCTGGGAAGATTAATTGCCTTCTCTGAGATTCATCTCCCCATATGGAAAAAGGAGATAAAAGACACTTGCTGCTTATGTTTTCATGAAGATTAAATCACATATTTATAAACGTGCCTGGAAAACAACAGCAGCTCCATAAATCTTTGTAGTGTGGCAATCCACCTTTATATCTGCTTTCCTTGCTCTTCCCCTTTCCCCCAGAAAACCTCCCGAACCTGGACTGGAGTTACCAGTACTGTTTGCTTGGGGAAAAAAGAGAGCGGGAGAAAGAGAATAATGACAAGAGTTCACTGAGAAAGCCCTATGCTGAGGAAGTGTTTTATCCCAATTTTATAGAAGAGGCCACTGAGCCCCAGAGCACTTAGCTAATGGGCTGCAGGT
Organism: Aplodontia rufa; assembly: GCA_004027875.1. Taxonomy (NCBI): domain Eukaryota; kingdom Metazoa; phylum Chordata; class Mammalia; order Rodentia; family Aplodontiidae; genus Aplodontia; species Aplodontia rufa. The sequence goes on from PVKS010033439.1 coordinate 10,613, forward strand.
CCCCACACCTAGGAAGTGTGAAAGTCAGGATTTGAACCCGGGTTGGGTGCCCAGAGCCATGGTCTCCAAGGCACAGCACTACTGCATGCCAGGCCCATCACCCCTGAACTTCACATGCTGGGTACTACTGTCCCCTCTCCAGAGAGGACAAACCTGGGGCTCAGAAAGACCCAGTGTTGGGCTGGAGTGGTGGCTCGGTGGTTATGGCACTTGCCTGGCATGCACAAAGACGCTGGTTCAAACCCTAGTGTACACTCCCAAGTATCAGAGCAGAGAAAGCCACATGAAAAACTAAATCAAATTGATTCTCTCTCTCCTTCACCCTCTGCCTCTCTCTCTCTTAAAAAAAAAAAGACCCAATGTTCACCTGGCACCTTGCACATGGACACATGGGGAGGCTGGAAGGTAGCAGATGCAGGCAGCAGGCAAGAGGGGACAGGCTCCTACATGTCCTGGGATCCATTCCTGTACACTGCCACCACCCTCAGACACATTTCCTCCTGTCCCAAGAGCTGTCAGGTCCTGGCTGCTGGTAGGATCACACTGGTTTTCTCCCTGTGAGCCAGGTAACCCTCACCCAGTGATGTACCTGACACTTCCTTTCCATCTCCAGGTGCCCATGGGCTCCGCCTCCCTGGAGGGTGTCTGCAGTGAGGACGGAGAAGAGGGTGGAATGGACAGGTGATGGGAGGGAAGGGGTTGTGGTGGGCGCACACAGAGAGGCCTGGACCTCCCCAAGCAAACGATTCATTGCCTCCTGTGCCTACCCACCTTTCTCCTGCTTCCTAGCTCCTAGCAACGGGCTGCTGGAAACAAGGTCAGGACCATCTTCTGAGGACTGCAGGGAGTCCCCGCATTTGGAGGAAGGCTCAGAGAGGCAGGCATTGACGGAGGAGTCTCCAGCAGCAGCCGAGCCACATCTGGCCTCAGAGACACACTGTGAACACCCTGCCCCCTTCTTCATCCTCCTTATTCTCTTCTGAAAGTGGCCCAGCTATTTACTTTTCACCAGCCCCAAATGGATAAGCATGGTCTAAAAGCCTGTCCTTGCCATGAATCCTTCCGGACCTCCCCGCAGCATTGCTCTCCATCTGCCCAACACTTCTGACTTCTAGAAAGAGCTTTGCCTAAGTAGATGTCTGCCTGTCTTCCTGCAGCTTCTACAGCCAGCCTGGAGTGTGGGGGCTGTGAGGGTGGGCTCTGGCCAGAGTGCCTGGCATGGGCCCCCCAGCTGCTCCATGTGTCAGCGGGGTGAAACTGGACCTGTGATTTGACCTCACCGTACCTCTGTTTTGTCAGCTGGGGATTATGGTAGTCACTTCAGAGGGTTGCTGTGGGGTTCTAAAGAGTTGATAGGAGGGCAGCTTTTAGCCCACACACTGCACCGCAGTAAATGGCAATTTTTAAAATTATTTTTAACATTTGTCCACTTGCATCTGCAGTGCCTCAAAAATACTGAGAGTCCCCATCATACAGTCCACGTCGGTGCCAATAGGGGGTGCATGCCTGTAATGACAATCCCAGCAACTCTGGAGGCGGAGGCAGAAGGATCACCGGTTCAAGGAACATGGTGGCAACTTAGCAAGACTCTCAAGCAACTTGGGAAGACTTTGTCTCAAAATGAAACATAGAAAGGGTTGGGGATGTGAAGCACCCTTGGGTTCAGTCTCCAGGACAGAAAGAAAGAAAGAAAGAAAGGGAGGGAGGGAGGAAGGAAGGAAGGAAGGAAGGAAGGAAGGAAGAAGTAAAAAACCACAGCCCCTTTCTTACCCCACCGTGGTGGGGGCTCAGATTAATCTCCTTGGCAAGGCTTCCCCCCAGTGCCCAAAAAGCAAAACATGGAGGGGAGTGGTCAGGCCTCTCCTGATTTTTAGGACCAACCCCTAGGAGTAGGAACAGTTTGCAACACAGCAAAGGGCAAAACTAGACCCAGTCGCTACCCAGCATGGGCAGGAGGAGCTCACCTCGGAATAATGTTTGTCCTTTCTGAGGATTAGAGTGGTCTGAAGGTAGGCGAGGGGCTCCCTGGGGGTGGAAGTGCGCTCCCCATCCCTGGAGGTATTCAAGGTGGATGACCATCTGCCAGGCACATTACGGAAGAGATTTCTGCTCTGCATGGGTAGTTGACCTCGGTGGTGTCAAGGATAGACGCTCATCGCAAAGAAGAAACAAGAAGTTTACTCCTGCATCCATGCAACAAGCATTTATTGTTGAAGGCGCAGCTGTGCCTAGGTCTTTGCCAGACACTCTTCCGTGTGCACAGTTCACACTAAGGAAAGAACATGAATTCTGGAAGCATTTCATGGCACCTACTTCCTGTTGCTTTGAAGCTCCTCTTTGCCTGCATTTTCATGTCTGACAAATGGGTTGGTCAACAGCAGTGGACCCCCATGGACATTGGCCGCACCAATGTCATCATTCTTGCTAGCGGTATTAAGATGACAACTGTAACTGAAATCTAGGGAGTGGCGCTCTCTCTCTCTCTCTCTCTGTCTCTCTCTCTCATCTTTCTCCTGTACTCAGATAGCTTGGTATGTACTGAATCAAGTCCCATCCAGCCCTGCTAAAACCTCCACCCAATGCAGACTGGACCAGCTTGGACTGGAGATCAATAGCACACCAGTTCTTGGAGCACATCCAAAGTCAGAGACAAGAGGTTTGCTTAATGTCCATTATCTGCTGTCCTCATTTCTCAGGAATGGCATCCAAAGGCCAAACGAAGCCATTTATCTCTGAAGCAACTTAACTTCTGTGGTGAGGAAAGGATAATTCTAACCCTGAAGCCAATGTGGGCTTTCAAATGGTGGAAAAATAGGAATCCAGAACCCCTCAGAAAATATAAAGATGGAATTCTCAAAAACGTTCAAATAATTCACAGAAATGAAGAGAAAACTAAACAGACAAATATAAAACAAAAAAAAAACGAAATGGCAGAATGAAACCCTAAATATCAATAATCACATTAAATATAAAAGAACTAAATATACCAACAAAAAGACAGAGATTGATAGACTGAATTATAAAACACAACTCAGCAATATGCTATGTACAAGAAACTCCCCAATGATAATGATATAGGCAGGTTGCAAATAAGAAGATGAAGGAAAGAGATAGGGGACTTCATATTTTCTGGCATGTTGGTGACAAATTCTCTTAGTTTTCCTTCATCTGGAAGCATCTTGAAAGATATTTTCGTGCATATAGAAATACAAGTTGACAGTTGTTTTCCTTAAACACTTGAAATATATTGTGCCACTTTCTTCAGCTTCCATGAGTTCTAAAAAAAAGTCTGAACTTATTTGAGTTGTTGGCCAGGCATCATTTTTCTCTGACCATTTTCAAGATTTTAAATATGATTGGCATGGATTAATCTATTTGGGTTTATCTATTTGGAAATATCTTAGCGTGGGCTGCTATAACAAAAAGGCACGTGTTAAGTAGTTTAAACAATAAATGTGCATTTCTCATGGCTCTGGAAGCTGGGAAGTCCAAGCAGATTTAGTATCTGGTGAGGGCAGCTTCCTCCTTCATAGACAGCTGTCTTCTTGCTGCGTCTTCATGTGTTTTTCAGAGAGAAGATGCAAGCTCAGAACTCTTAGGACACTCACCCTATTCATGGTGGCTCCACCTTATGACCTCATCTAATCCTAATCATCCACCAGAGACCACACTTACTAATGCCAGCACGCTAGGGAGTTAAGTTTCATGATATGAATTTGGGGGGGAAAGAAACATTCAGTCTGCAACAGGAATTCCCCCATCTTCTTGATACCGGAGCCTTATGTTTCATTCCAAACTCAGCTTTCCGCCATCTTTCCCTTGAGTGTTTTTTCAGTCCCTTCCTCCTCTTCTGGAACTCAAGTGATGGGAGTGTTAGTTCTTTTTGTTTAGTCCCACAAGTCCCTGAGGTCCTATTCCTTTTCAGCCTGTTTTCTTTCCATTTCTCAGACAAGTTCTACCTTGAGGTTCACTGTTTCCTTTCTCTCTCACCTCCATTCTGATGTCAAACTCATCCATGAGTTTTTTTCTTTTAGTTATTGGCTTTTTTCAACTCTAAACATTCCATTTGTTTCTTTTTTATGCCTTTATTTCATTGCTGAATTTTTCTATTTCTTTTTTGGGCCGTGCTATTTTCTTCATTTGTTTCAAGTGTACTTCTAATAGTTTGTTGAAACATTTCTATCGTGACTGCTTGAAAATCTTTGTCCGTTGACTCAAACATTTCTGTCCTGGTGGGGTTGGCACCTATCAATCTTTCTTTTTAATTCATCAGAGATCTTCCCAGTTGTTGGCATGATGAGAGTTGGTTTGTGTTTTTGTTTTATTTTAAACAAAACTTGGATTTATTTCCACTGTTGCAAGAATAGGGATCACATGTAAATATATAATGCATCAGTTTCAACAGACGTGTGTGTGTGTGTGTGTGTGTGTGTGTGTTTTACTGGGGTTGAGCTCAGACTCTCTACCAATGACCTTTTCATTTTTTTTTAAAGAGAGGACAGTGAGAGAGAGAGAGAGAATCAACTTTTATTGAGTTTTTCACATGGCTTTCATTGCTCTGACACTTAGTTGTGTACGTGGGTTGCTGGGGTTTGAACCCGGGTACTTGCGCATGCCAGGCAAGCACCGTAACCACCAAGCCACCGCTCCAGCCCCGATCTTTTCATTTTTTTTTTCCCCAGGGCTGAGAACCGAACTCGGGGCCTTGAGCATGCTAGGCAAGCGCTCTGCCACTGAGCTAATCCCCAATCCCAACCTTTTCAATTTTTAAGGCAGAGTCTTACTAAGTGACCCAGACTGGCCTTGAACTTGCAATCCACCTGCCTCAGCCTCCTGAGTAGCTGGGATTATAGGAGTGTAACACCACTCCTGGCTCAGCAGACTTTCCTTGATGCCACTCCTCCAGGGGCAGTGGGAGAGTTCCCTTGTTATCACCAGGTACCCATAGAATTCCAGGCCTTCTACCTGGCCTCCAATAACGCCGTGTCTTCTTGAGGACCCAGCCAGTCTGCTTCATCACGCATTTCAGTCTTTTTATGTTTGCTTTGTCTATAATGTTCAAAATTTTTAGTGGACTTATCAGGAGGAAGTGGGAAAGTACATCTACTACAAATTCCTGGACCTGAAACTTCACTTTTTATTTTTCCAGCATTTCATTTTCCCTGCCATAACCCTGCAATCAACCACTTCTCCAAGGAGCCCTGGTTCCTTTAACTGGAGAGTGGCATTCAGAAACTAAGAGCAAGGTCCCAAATGTGCACATTGCTATTGGGAGATCGCTGCTTCTCCATCCTCGTAGCCCACAAAGCTAGGGAAAGTACATACGTGTATAAATGTTGTGGTATGGACACAGGTTTTCATTTAGCTTAGATACATATCTAAAAGTGAAATGGTTGTGACACATGGTGTGTTTAACCTTTAAAAAAAACTACTTTGTAAAATGTGCCTTGCACATTTTATGTGCAGTTCTATGGATTTTTTTTTTAAGAAGAGAGAGGGAAAGAGAGAGAGTCAAATTCTTTTCATCTGGTTTTTGTTTTTACTCTACTCAGTAGTTGTGTATGGGGTGCTAGGGATCAAACCTGGGTCCTTGCACGTGCCAGGCAAGCACTCCACCACTGAGCCACCTCTCTAGCCCCCAGTTCTATGCCCACGCTTCTGTATTTATTTGTGTCTTAAGGGTGTTTGCATGCATACACTGGCATCTCCAGCCCTACAGGGTGCATTCTAGCATTGCCGCTTTGATTATTTGTGGGTTCCTTCTCTGACGTGAGAAGCCTGGCTGTCGTTATTTTCAACAGATTTATTTACTTGTGCATCCCTGGGATTCATGTACAGTAGTTTCAGAATGTTAACTGTACTTCTGCGAGAAACAAATTTACCAAGTATAAGACAATGTTTCTGAACAGTCCTGTTCTTCTTAGCCTTACAGCAGCCAAACAAAACACTGTTTTCCAAAGTTACTTAGGTCAGCTCCTTTGTCCCTACTCCTTCCGTGTGATTATGTCACTCATGTGTAATAAAGTTTGATTCATTGGTCACAGTCTGCATTCCATTTTGTGTCTCCCCACACCCTGGTGATTTTTAAAATTTGCTTACAGTCCCCCTTTGAAGAACATCTGGGTTGTTTCCAGATTTTGTCATTATAAATAAAACTGCCGTATACATTCACGTACAGGTTGTGGTGTGGACATAGGTTTTCATTTAGCTTGAGGAGATATCTAGAAGTGAAATGGTATGTCATCTGGTATGCTCCACATTTAAAGAAACTTATTTTTTATAAAGTAAAAATCTATCTGTGGTGTCCAATCCTATGGATTTTTTTTTCAGAGCTGAGGACCAAACTCAGGGCCTTGTGTGTGCTAGGCAAGCGCTCTGCTACTGAGATAAATCCCCAACCCCGAATCCTGTGGATTTTGACAAATGCCCAACCAACCCCCACAGCTCCAACAAAGCAGTTCCATTACCCCAAAATTCCCCTCATGCCCTTCCTTTATATTCAGCACCTTCCCCTCAACCTGCAAACCATGGATTTGCTTTTTGTCCCAATATTTAGTGTCACATAAATGGGGTCAGACAATGTTTGTCCTTTCTGGCTTCATAGCAAAACGCATTTAAGATTCATTCAGGGCTGCTCCCCCAGCCCTTTTTATTTTATCTTGAGACTGAGGCTGACCTTGAATGCAATGTTCCTGCCTCAGGATTGGAATCCTCCAATCCTGGTTACCCGTGTTGATTTGGGAATCAATAGTTTCTTCTTTTTCATTGCTGAGTAGTATGCCACACTATGTATGCACTAAGGTCTGTATATTGTCCCCTTTGGAGAATAGCTGGGCTATTTCCTGTCTGGGGTGATTATAAATAAAGCTGCCATACACGTCCATATACAGGCTGTTGGGTGGACATCAGTTTCCATTTCACTTGGGTAAATATCCAGAAGTGAAATGGCAATGTCATGTGGTGGGAGCTTAACTTCTTAACAAGTGTCCCAACTGTTTCCCACTGTACCTCCCTGCATTCCTACCAGTAAGGTACGAGAGTTCCCGTGGCTCCACATGCTTGTCAGGCCCTGGCGTGTCAGGTTTGTTCATTTCTTCTGGGTGCCCTGACAGGTACATAGTACTATCCCACATGGTTTCATTTACACGTCCTGACAACTAATTATCTTCCTGTCTTTTCATGTGCTGATTTGCCCTCCGGATGTCTTCTTGCACCCACTTTGAATTGGGTTGCTTGTTTTCTTATCATTGACTTTTGAAAGTTCTTTATATATTCTGAACACAAATCTCATTTAATTTACTTGGCAGTGTCTTTTAAAGAACTGAAGTCCTAAATTTGGAGAGGCTCCAATACACAGATTTTTTTTCCTGTTACAACTTATGATTTTGCTTAACTCAGGACATCAAAGTTTTATCCTTGAAATTTTATAATCTAAAATTTTATATTTAGATCTGCAACGCATTTTGAGTCCGTTGTTACGTATGGTGTGAGGTATGGATCAGACTTTGGGGGGTTTTGCTTGTTTATTTGCCTTTGTTTTGCTAATCTTATTTCTAACTGTTCAGACCATTTGTCAAAAGCAATATCCTTTTTGAAGAAAGAGGGGACAGTGAGAGAGAGAGAAAGACAATTTTTTAGATTTAGTTTTTCATGTGACTTCCACTCCTCGGACACTTTGCTGCGTACGTGGTACTGGGGTTTGAACCCACGTACTCCTGCATGCCAGGCAAGCTCTGTAATTGCTGAGCCACCGCTCCAGCCCCCAAAGCAATATCCTCTTGTCATTAGATTGTCTTGGTGCCTCGGTTCAAACGCAACTGGCCATGCTTGTGTCGATCTGTCTGGACTCTGTTCTCTTCACTGCTCCATTCCTGTCTTGATTGCACAGCTTTAAAGAAGTCAGGTAGTCTAAGCACGTCAGCTTTGTTGGTTTTCATAGCTGTTTTGCTTTCTCGTTCACAGGCCCAGCTGCCCTCCTCACCCACAGAGTCCCCGACCTGCCTGTCTTCGAGAAGACCGTGACTGTCACAGCCCACCATGTCCCTCATTTCCTGCAGCCGAGGGTTGCCTCGGCTTGCCCACTCTACCCGGCTCTTACTCGCACACCCTCCTTCCTCTGGTCTTCACCACACACTTCTCCACCCGCTCCCAGGGGAAGACTTCTTGGTCTCACGGTCTCAGCACCCCATGTCTCTCCCCTGCACATGCCTGCATCTGGTCTCACCATGCATTTCCCTGGTGCTGGCCCCCTCCACACCATCACCCGGTTCCTGTTCCACCTCTGCAAAGAGCAGAACACAGGCCCAAAGTCAGAGACACAAGTTTCAGCCTTCCTGTGCCTCCTCGGACAACCAGGCCTCAGTGTCCTTGTGGCTAAAGGACAGCTGCAGAGCAACCTGTAGGGACGGACAGAGAGGTCGAGTGCTCCTCTACTTACCCCATGCTTTTAGCCATCCTCTGCCTGCTGGCCATCTCCCTCCATGCCCCGGAAGTCCTTATGGCACATCATGTTGGCTATTTTTAGGTCTCCACCCGTGACTCTGCAGGTCTGAGGAACTTCCTCTAGCACTGGACCCCAGAGTGGTTCATTATCTTGTCAGACTCATCTTTTAGGGTGCCATGCTTCATCAGAGCCACATCCAACCACATCCCTGGACTGTGGGCCGGGCCCCCTCTGACCCCGACATGCTCCTGGGAGCTTGTGGTGACTGGACCGTCTGGCCCACGTGGTCATGAGCAAGCCATGTCAGACGTCTTTCCAGTAAGCAACATGACCAACCCTTGGGTTGAAAGAACATGACCCTCCACAGGATCTGAACTGCTTCCCATGTCCTGACATGAGAGGAAGCCTGGTCACGAACCCAACATGGTCCCGTGCATAAGGGACATGGTGACCACTTGCTCAGTTGTTTGTAAATGCCAGACTGTGAATTGTCACTTCTCCACCTACGGTAACCCAGGCATGAATTCGTTCGTTGATTCATTAATTCCAGAGCACCTGCCCCAGGCCAGGCTGGAAGGATGGGGACAGGAACATAGGGATGTAAGAGCTGTAATTGCCCCCAGCTAGTCCATCATTCAGTGCAGATCTTACCCACCCATCAGAACCTACCCAAAGTCACTGTTCCTGGCCTCTGAGCAAATGCTCATGGTTGTGGGCACCCAAGCACTCATAAAGAGGGCATTGGCTGGGGTGAGGGCGGGAGTGGGAAGGGGTCTCCACAGGAGAGGCACACACTCTTTCCTACAATGACTTCTGCCTCCTGCTCTCAGTCCCCATGGCCAAGCTGAGGTCAGGGTCGGCCAGCTCACAGCTTCCCAGGCTCCAGCCCCAGCAGGTGACCATGCGCCCTGGCCACCCTCCTCCTTTCCAAATGCCCACAGGGGGAAACTGGTTGCTGGCTGCATTCCCTTGCTGTGAAATTTGTTCCTGCCATTCATGACTCAGGGTCTTCTAGAAAACCAGGAGGGCTGGACTGGATACACCTGAGGTTAGACTTCTGTGCCAAACAAATTCACACCAAAGTGTGACAAGCTTGATGTCACATCTGGAAAGGAGGGCAGGGGAGGCTGTGTTGTAGAGAACCCTTCTTCCTCCTTCTGATGAATACAAGAACAAGGCCACCCGCCCACCTGGATCTCCTCAGTCAGCTGGGTTTTGACTTCATTCATTCATTCTTTGAGTTGGGACACGGCAGTAAGCCTTCATCCTGGGGATGGTGGAGTCTTCACTCCTCACATCCCTCTAATAAGGTGGCGTAATAGGGAATGTGGCACACAGGAGGAACCACTAGCAGGGCAATCAGGAGGGCTTTCTTGAGGAGGTGTCATTTCCATGGAGACCAGAAACCAGAAGGAACTCACTGGATGACATGAGGAAGTCACAGAATGATCACTGCAGGGAGAGGGAACTGCATGCACACATGCCCAGAGCCAGGGTTGCTCACTCTTGAGGAAGCTGGCACCTTGTGAGACATGCAAGCAGCCCTATGAGAGGCCCCTGTCGTGACAGAGTAACTTTATTTTTTTTTTAATTCTATTTTGAAAGTTACAAATGTTTCAAAAGATTGGTTTCTGATACAGTGATAAATGTGTTTCTCAATGCTATAAATAACAAAGATATAGTGGTAGATTATTGATTGGTAATTTCAAAGTTTTGAAGTAAATATTTTAAGGAAAATATAAGAATGATCATGTGATACTTTAGCACTGCCCAGTCAGACACCAGAAAAATATTGTTTGAAGGATCCTTTGGTGATATTGAGTCCCTCTGCATCATGAGAGGGAACTATGGGTTTGACACACTCATTGTTCTCATTAGGGAAGGTCCTCTTAGTACAAAATCATATTTGACTCATGGATTCATGGCGTAAAATATTTTAGCATCATCTGGAATCATTATCATCTCTGGGAAGAGATGAAGAGAGAGGTGGTAGGTGGCACTGAATTGGTACACCAACACCCCAGAGCCTCCTTCAGGACAGGCCTAAGCCACAGACTGAGAACACTGCATTTCAGCTTGAGTACCACTAAAGAAATTCTCAATATTCCTCCCTGAGGAAAAAATACCCAGAGAACCTAACCAAACCTAATATCTATTCATTCAAAGAGATCTTGAACTACAGGCATGTCAAGATTCAGCTGGGACCTGCCAAAGAGAAGTTACTAGAGTTTGCAACTGTAATGTTCCTCAAAAGCCTCATGTGCTGAGGATTTAGTCACCATAGCACACTGATCAAAGGTGAGGTTTTGGGGAAGACAGAGTAACTTTAATCATGTCTCCGCTTCCTCACCTCCCACTCATTTCTCAAACCACTGAGTCTGATCTCTCCTACATCACACCCAGTGCAGTAACCTGGCTCTGACCCTGGCCCTCTGGTGACTGGGCCTGCTCTGCTTGCCCCTTGGCAGCCTCCAAGGGGGCTCCCTATCCCACCTGTTGGGAAGGCCATCTACCCCTTATCCCCTGAGGCCTCTCCTGGAATGCACCTCAGCACCCAGCCCCTCTGCCCTCCCGTACCAGCCAACTCACCCACCTCAACGTCAAGCACCCGAAGCCATCCCCAAGTCCAGGCTGCACACCACCTGCCCCTGGGTGGCCTCGAGTGGCCTTTGGGACACCCTAGGCTCCTC
>PVKS010033440.1:0-21631 GCA_004027875.1 Aplodontia rufa
CTTTCATGATAATAACAAATTAACAACATACATGAATCCAAAACCAGCTCTACAGAAAATACTCAAAGACAAACTTCAATCAGAGGAACAAGCTAACAACTCCCAAAGTCCATAAACAGAGGAAAGTCAATAAAAATATAACTCACTAAAAGATATCCAAGATTGCACAAAATACAGCACAGGTCACAATGGCAGGGACCCAGAATAACATATCTATTCTAACACTGAACGTGAATGGAGAATGCCCCAATCAAAAGACACAGAATAGCAGACTGGACCAAAAAACAAAATCAATAATATGCTGCTTACAGGAGACACACATCAAATTCAAAAATATTCACAGATTGCAGATGAAAGATGGGCAAAAACCTAGGTCCAAGAATTCAAGCCAATGTTGTGATATTTCTATCCAACAAAGTAAATTTTGACTAAAAATTGGTCAGAAAGGATAAAGAAGGTCACTGCATCTTGGTAAAATGAACGCTACATTAAGAAGATATAGCAATAGTGAACATGTATGCCCCCAACTACAATCCTTCCAAATATGTGGAGAAAGTACTCAAAGACATTAAACCACTTATTAACTTCAAAACAATAAAACTGGAAGATTTTAATATACTGCTATCAACAATAGACAGATCATAACAGCAAAAAATCAAGAAGATATATCTAACCTAAACAACTTTGTCAATCCATTGGACTTAACAGATATTTTCAGAATATTCCATCTCAAATTGTCTGAGTTTACCTTCTCAGCAGCACTTAGATTCTCTTCCAAAATAGATCATATCCTAGTCCACAAAAGAAATCTTATCAAATGCTAAAAATCCCATGTATCCTATCAGACCACAAACTATGATCTCAGCAATTAACAGCAAGAAAAACAACAGAAAGTACATAAATACTTGGAGATTGAATAAACCCTCTTAAATGAAGAATGGATCAAAAATGATATGAGAACAGAAATCAAGAATTTCTTGGAAATGACTGAAAATGATGACAAAACATATTGAAATCTCAGGGACAGTATGAAAGCATCCTTACTTTTTTTTTAAAGAGGGAGGGAGGGGCTGGAGTGGTGGCTCAGTGGTTATGGCACTTGCCTGGTATGTGCAATTATGTGAGTTCAAACCCAGGCACCATGTACACAACAGAGTCTCAGAGCAATGAAAGCCATGTGAAAAACTAAATTTAAAAAAATTGATTCTCTCTGTTTCTAATTTCTCACTCTCCCCTCTTTCTAAAAGAGAGAGAGAGAGAGAGAGAGAGATACAATTTTTATTTAGTTTTTCGTGTGGCCTTTGTTGCTCTGAGACTTTGTTGTATGTGTGGTGCTGGGGTCTGAACTTGCATACTCGTGCATGCCGGGCAAGTGCTGTAACTGCTGAGCCACCATTCAAACCCTACGAAAGCATTCTTAAGAGGTAAATTTATAGCACTGAGTGCCTTCATCAGAAATTAGGAGAGAGCCTAAATAAATAAACTCATGTTCTACCTAAAATTCCTATTAAAAAGAGGAACAATACAATCCTAAATCTAACAGAAGGCAGAGAATAACCAAGATCAGAGCCAAAATCAAAGAAACTGAGAACAAAAAAACAATACAAAGAATCAACAAAACAAAGAGTTGGTTCTTTGAAAAATTAAATAAAATCAACAAACCATTAGCCAGCCTCACCAAAAGAAAGAATAAAGTGAAGCAAATCAACAAAATCAAAGATAAAAATGGAAACATCACCACTGACTCAACCAAAATCCAGAGGATTATCAGATCTTATTTTGAAAAACTGTATTCTTCCAAGTTTGATAATCTGAAAGACATGGACAAATACCTAGCCCACATACAACACCCCAAATTAACACAGGAAGACATTGAAAATCTATGTTAACAAATCTTAGGTAATGAAATTGAATCAGTAATCAAAGGCTTTCCAAAAAAGAAGTCTAGGACCTGATGGATTCTCAGCAGAGTTCTACCAGACCTTCACAGAAGAATTAACACCTCTCTTAGTAAGATATTCCATGAAATTGAAAGGGATGGAACCTTCCCAAATACTTTTTATGAGGCAAATATAACCCTGATCTCACAACCCAAGAAAGACACATTAAGAAAAGAAAATTACAGACCAATTCCCCTAATGAACATAGATGCAAAACTCCTTAATAAAATTGTAGCAAATCACGTCCAAAAACAGATCAAAAAGACAATACAAAATGATCAAGTGGGCTTCATTCCAGAGGCACAGGAGTGGTTCAGCATACACAAATCAATAAATGTGATTCACTACTTAAACATAATTAAAGACAAAAACCATTCGATCATCTCAATTGAGCAGAAAAGGCCTTTGATAAAATCCAACACACATTTATGCTCAAAACTCTTGAGAAGATATTTTAATTTTGTAAGAGTCATGTGTAAAAAAAGCCCATAGCCAATATTATACTTAATGGTGAAAAACTTAAATCATTCCCATTAAATTTGGGTACAAGACAAGGCTGTCCACTCTCACCACTCTTGTTCAATATAGTTCTCGAAATCCTAGCCAGAGCTATCAGACAAGGGAAGGAAATCAAGGGAATTCAAATAGGATAAAGAGGAAGTCAAGCTATCTCTATTTGCTGATGACATGATCTATACCTAGCAGACCCAAAAAGCTTTATCAGAAGACTACTAGACCTTATAAATGAATTTAGCAAAGTGGCTGGTTAGAAGATCAACACTCATAAATCAATAGCTTTCCTATATTCCAGCAGCAATTCTACTGAAGTAGAAATCTGTAAATCTGTCCCATTCACAATAACCTCAAAAAGATTAAAATACTTGGCCATTAATCTAACAAAGGACATAAAGGACCTCTACAATGAAAACCGTCAAACATTAAAAACAGAAATTGAAGACCTGATAAGATGGAAAAGAATTCCATGTTCTTGGTTAGACAGAATTAATATAATTAAAATGGTCATTCTGCCAAAAGCCCTGTGTGATTCCCATCAAGATACCAATAACAGTTTTCATGGATATAAAGAAAGCAATTCTCAAATTCACTTGGAGTAACAGGAAACCCAGAATAGCCAAAACATTACTAAGTAAAAATGAGGAAGCAGGAGGTATCACAATTAACAATACCTGGCCTGAAATTATACTAAAGGACTATAGCAACAAAAACAGCATGGTATTGGTATCAAAACAGACATGAAGATCAATGGAACAGAATAGAAGACACTGAGACAAACCAACAAGTCTTTAACAATCTGATATTTGACAAAGGATGCAAAAAAATAGTATGGAGGAAAGACAACTTGTTCAACAAATGGTGCTGGACAAACTGGACAGCCATATGTAGACAATTGAAACTAGATCCTGATATCTCACCCTACACAAAAATAAAATAAAATGGATCAAATAATTGGTAATTAAACCAATACCTATACATTTGCTAGAAGAAAAAATAAGACCAACACTCTACCACATCCATGTGGGCACCTGCTTCCTTAACAAGACTGCCATAGCACAAGAATTAAAGCCAAGAATCAATGTGTGGGATGCCATTAAATGGAAAAGCTTCTGCACAGCTAATGAATTAGTCAAGAGTGTCAAGAGAGAACCTACAGAATAGGAGAAAATCATTGCCTGCTATATCTCCAACAGGGGACTAATATCCAGAATATACAAAGACCTCAAAACACTGAACACCAAAACCACAAATAATCCAATCAATAAATGGACTAGGGAGTTAGATAGAAACTTCTCAACAGAGGAAGTCCAAAAAGACAATAAATATATGAGAAAATGTTCTACATCACTAGAAATCAGAGAAATGCAAACCGAAACTTCACTGAGATTCCACCTCACTACAGTCAGTGTGGCAAAAATGAATAATATGAACAATAACAGATGCTAGAGGTGTTGTGGGGAGAAAGGAACAGTAACAAACTGCTGGTGGGACTGCAAACTGGTACAGCAGCTCTGGAAGACAGTGTGGAGACTCCTCCAAAATCTAGGGATGAAACCACCATATGACCCAGCTATCCCACTCCTGGGTATTTTCCCAAAAGAGATAGAATTAGCACACTACAGAGACATAGCTACGTCAATGTTTATAGCAGCTCCAGTTACAATAGCTAAACTATGGAACTAACCCAGATGCCCCTTGCTAAATAAATTAATTCAAAAGTTGTGGTATATATACACAATAAAGTTCTACTCTGCTATTAGAATGATATCATGCCTTTTACAGCCAAATGGATGGAAATGTAAAAAATTATGATGAGTGAAATATCCCAAACTCAGAGACTTAAAGACCAAATGTTTTCTTTCATATGTGGAAGCTAGTATAAAACCTGTGACAGCATGATAGTCATCTAAGTTTAAGTTATAAACTCACCATAGTTGAAACTCCACATAAGTTAGGGGAACCATACCTATGAATCTTGGAGAGGGGGGAGAAAAGAGAGAGGCAGAAAGGGGAGGGAGGGATAAAGGGAGTTGTCAGTACAATGGGGAATACTAAACGCCCATTAGAAGCCTACCTATACACAGGCAGGCAGAGAAACTCAGAATTGTCAACTATTATACATGTATATGTTCATTTCAAACTATAGTATGGTGGGGTTACAGAGTTTCCAGGAATGGATGAAGCAGGTAGATCCTGGTCTAGGATCTACTCACTATGTCAATATCCATGTATGCATGAATATGTAATAACAATTCCCTCCAATGTGTAAGACTATGTCAAACTAATAAAAATAAATTAATTAATTAAATTGCAGTGATCCATTCCTAGGGACATCAGAAAAGTGACTCTGAGGTGGCCCAAGGAAATAGATTTGCAGACATGATGGCATCACTGACATGTGCAGAGGCCGCCTTGACACCTAGCCACTCTCCACTGCCACCTCTGACATGTGTAGAAGCTGTCTTGACACCTAGTCCTTCTCTACTGTCAGCACTGACATGTGCAGAGGCTACCTTGACACCTAGCCCCTCTCTGCTCTCAGATGACTCCTACGTATGCTACAGAAGAGCTAAAGTGTGCTTCAGGAAAAAAAAAACTGTGCTATGGGGAAAGATGGATGGCTTATTTTAGATGCTTTAATATTGATTCCTCAAGTCATTCAATGGGAAGTAATTAAAGGGTTACATGAAACTTGTCACCTGGGAAGAGATAAGATGACAGAACTGTGTAAGTCTAGCTTTTCAGGTAAAGATTAAACCAAATAATAAAGGAAGTAACAGGACTTGTTCTTTATGTTCTCTCAATAACCCCTAGGGAACAAGAAAACCTCATCCTATCTCTCCACTCCAACGATACGGGTCTCCTTCTGGAGAAGACTGGCAGGTGGACTTAAACTCAACTCCCTCTGGCCAGGTTTTAAAGTATCTGTTGGTGTTTATTGACACTTTTATAGGATGGATTGAGGCCTTTCCCATTAGAACAGAAAAGGCTACAGAAGTAACTACAGCTTTATTACAGGCAATCATCCCAAGATTTGGCCTCCCATTATCCATCTAGTCACAATTAGTCACAAATGACTAAGGCATTGGGTATTAAATATTATCTCTACTCTTCATGGAGACCTTGGTCATCAGGAAAAATAGAGAGGGCTAATCAATCATTAATATTACATTTTTATTGAGAAATTTATTTGTTGAACAATCATACAAGTTTTTAACAAAATAATATAGCAATTCTCAATTTCATTTGGAACAATAAAAACCTAGAATTGCCAAAACACTACTAAGCAAGAAAGACAAAACAGGAAGTTTTGCCATGCCAGATTTAAAACTATACTATAGAGCTGTAGTAACAAAGACAGAATGGTACTGGTATCAATATAGGAAAGAAGACCAATGGAATAGAATAGAAGACCCTGAAACATTTTAAAATTTTATGTCAGAAGACAGCTCTACCTTGGAAGAAAGTGCTTCCCAATGCTCTACTTTGAATCAGAGCAGCTCCTCCCTCATCCCTAGTCTTAAGTATATATGAGGCTTTATATGGGCACCCTTTCCTATGAACAGACTTAATGGTGGATGAAGAAAGCTGTATTCTTCTAAAACATGTAACAGCTTTGAATCAATACCAGCAGGCACTAAAGGAGTTTGGGTTCAAAGTATCACCCTGTTTTGGGCAGGAGCAATGTTTTGCACACGAACCTGGAACTCTGGTGTTACTTAAGAGTTACAGAGATAACCAGGCCTCTTCCAATCTAGCTCCTACGTGGAAAGATCCATTTCCTGTTCTTCTTTCTACTCCTATAGCCATAAAAGTACCTGGCATTTCGAGTTGGATCCTCCACTCTTGGGTGAAATTTTGGTGTCCTGAATCAACTCCCAGAGAAACGTCTCCTTCTCAGGGAATGAGGAACATTACTCTTGCACTCTACTGGAAGACCTAAAATATCTGTTCCATAAAGACAGTAGTGATAAGTAAACTTTTCTTCATTTCTTTCTTTGTTGCTTTAGACAAGCCCACTGAAACTCACTCTTTTCTAGACTGGGTTCAACAGTATGCTACTAGGTTACAGAAAGATAATTGCTTGTGCCATTATCCAAACTAAATGTTGTGTTTACATTTCTGACAACTCTGACAACATGACTAAAATTCTTAGATTTACATTTCCAAATAGACACCAAGTCCTCACTAGCCATGTCATAGGAACAACATTTTAGCTCATGGTTTTCTGGCACTTCATGGTGGAAGAAAATTGTTGGTCTCCATAGTCATTATTGTTAGATAGAATTTCACCTAGGAAATGCCATTTTGAATCTTATCCTCCATCTTAGAACAAGACCCACACATCCCTAATCCCTGGACCCATCTATCTCTAAACCCCTGACCCACCTTATCCCTAAACTCTGGACCCATCAACAATACTCCACCATCATGCAAAGAAACCCTAAACACTCCATCATAAGAAAGGACCCTTCCCTGAAAACTCCCTAGCAATGCCCTAATCTTCTTTTCCCTTAGCCCTCTATATCTATCCCAATCTGAGTCCCAGACTCTCCTGGGCCCCCATCTGCAGGTTTCTCCCAATGAACCTGTGTTACCGTTGAGCCACCAACACTCTCCTCACTTTCTTCCACTAGCTTTTTGCCTTACATTTTGGTGCCAAAACCTGGGACCAATGTTCTGAGGTTCCCACCAAGGGTGGCCTCTCAGAGACACTGACCACCCAGTGTCTCTCTCTCTCCTTTTTCATTTTTCTCTTTCTCTCTCTCACTAGAGGGGAGAAGTGGTAGAAATACTTCTCCCTCCAGCAGCTACAGTAAGGACCATCCACATGGCTGGAAATCATATCCACCACTGGCCATCACTTATTGACCCTCTGATTCCAGATTCACTAGAGTCTGTGCCACAGTTTCTCGCTCCAGGGATACTGCTCCCCTGAGGATACTATTCCTCTCCAAAAACCCTAGCACTAGGTGGGAGAAACCCTCAATCACCACTGGGTGGTTAATGATTCACCTTCTTTGGGGACATCCATCAATTGCCATTGTTCTATTGGTTGTTCAAGGAGTGACCCCAGAGAAACCAAACTCTCACGGGGATGCCTCTTGATTTTGGTCATTCTCTTCCCCAGATTCCTTGGGGATCCTCCTCAATCCATTTCATCCAAGCCTCATCAAAGCCTCCACTAGATACCCCCTTGGGGCACCTTCCCAACCAGACCCTGGGTCTCAAAGTCACAGTTGAAAGATTGGTGTTTTTCTGTAATTTTGTTTGGCTCCAACATAAGCTACACAATAACAGTCACCTGAAAATGGCACATTTGACTCCTGAATTCTCAAACAAATCATAAACTCTTCACTGCAATGGCAAATGGTCTGAGGTTCTCTATGTCCAGGCCTCTGATCCAGATTTTGTCCCTCTACTCCAGACCTTTTTCTCTGATCACACTACTCAACTTTCCAAATTCTTCTCCTCAGTAAGAACCCCCTGAAGTCTTCCCTCTCTTGGGACTCCTTCCTCTTTGGGAATTCTGCTTCCTTTCTGTTATTCTAAAATCTGTAACTTTGCTCTGTCTGACCCTGTGTTCATGGATCTTATTCATCAAACTAGCAAGAACTCATTGATCTATCCTCCCTATTACGTTTATAAGGATTCACCCGGGATCTATGGAAGGATGAGTAAAATGGACCAAGGAGCTCTCATTTCTCTTTTCTGTGCTCCTTCTTAGTGGACAAACTGTCTTTCTCTCCCCTTCTCTGCAGAAACACCTCTTCTACATGTATGCCTTGGTGCTTAGACTATTCCCAGCTACTCTATATGTCCTACTGATCTTCAGTTCTTTCACCTTCTCGCTATCAAGTCCCTAACCCCAAGTCTGTCTTCACTGTTGGTCTTGTGCGCCCAAATCCATGTATTTTGGTGTTGATTAGTCTTTTCTAACTGGAGGGTATTTTTTATCCTTCTATCTGTTTTTCCTGTTGTCTTTATCCAGAGGACAATAAAAAAACTCTAAAATCTGTTTCCTGTCAATTTTTATGTATATTTGTGCATACTTGTGTATGTTGTGTCTATGTCATGTCCATATGTGTTTCTTGTCTACATGGTACCAAAATCAACATATAATAAATGAGTGCTCATAAATAAAAATTAACTTTTGATTCACGTGACTTAAATTGGTTTAACAGCACAAGGTATGTGAAGGGTGAATCTCAAAGTTTATGATTGGGTTGCCTCAATTAAAGTCATTTTAGATTCTTTTCTAAGGTCTAATGTTGATGCACTAAGATAGGTCAGAACTCCTATGTAACAAAAGACTTCTTAAAACATTGATCTGGTCTTTTCTATGAAGACAATCTTTGTCAGGTGTTATTGTTTAGGGACATCTCTAGCAAAATAAACAACTATCTTTTTGATTATTACTGTACACTATGTATTCTAAATTTTGTGATGGTATTACTGGCTTCTTTGTGTATTAGGTGTGTTCATGCCCTCCAGGTACACAATTCATTTGAAGTATAAAACTTTGGAAAGCACTTTACCAAGTTTGTGTCTCCAGACTAAAGTTGTCTACAGCAATAATGTCTTTTCAGACTGGTATGGAAACAACAAATTTGGTTGGAAATTTATTTGTCATTTAATGTTCTGTAATTAGATATTCCATTATAATCTGTAATAAGGAGAGTTCAGTTTGCTTGAAGGTTGACAATTTGGAAACTTGTATAGATTTGAATAGAGCCCCAACTTGCCTGAGACAAGTCTCTGCCTCACACCCTACTCCATGTTAGGATGATTCAAAACTAGGCTAAACTTAAACTCATTTAAGGTGCGTTCAAATGATAGTTTTACAGATCTTCATGGAGGCAAAATAGATACAAAAGGCAGTAATGTTGAAGAAATTGTTTCTCAATTTAAAGCTATTATGCAAGCTAAATGTTTTGGGGCTTATTAATTCCACTTTGTTATTTTCCTTATAAACTTAATAATGATTGTCTGTTAATGTTTTGCAGAAGTACTAATTCTAACAGAAAAACCTGAGTTAAGACACGCCATCACCTACAGGACAGATAAGATATAATACTAACTTCTGCTAGTGTTACTGACCTTAATTAAATGAAAGGAATTACTATAAAACTGTACACATTAAAGTTAAGGCCAAGTACTCCCACTTTAAGACTGAAACTGGCCTGCTGGATGTTTAAAACCAAAACTTGAAGACCAAAGTCAAGGAAGTAAAAGGGCCAAGGTAAGGCAGCCAGTATTTTGGCCCTGGCCTTTAGGGTCAGCCAAGACCCAGAAAACTATGGGACAACCTCTGCCTTATAACTCTGAGTCATATGACCTCCTGATCAGGGGGATCATTAGGCCCCCAGAGAAAGCCAACCAGTGCACATTCTGCAGAGAGGAAGGTCATTAGAAAGAGAAATATCCTTGACATTTCCAAGGGAAGCTACATGTGTATACCAGGACCTTGTCCCATCCTGGCAGATGGCACCACTGGTAGAGGAAAGCTGAAGGAGCCAAGAGGCTTCTCACACATCCTTGAGAGTGACCTCCTAAGGAATCTGACCTGACTCAAAGAATAGATAGGCAAAAGGTCAATTTTGACCAACTTGGTCTTAAACACCTGGCAGGAAAGTTATAGCCAAAGCACAGCCATACATGGACATTTAGGAAGAGACAATGTTTTTTTTTTTTAAAGAAAGAGGGGACAGTGAGAGAGAAAGAGAAGCAATCTTTATTTAGTTTTTCATGTGACTTCCATTGCTCTGACACTTCACTGTGTACATGGTGCTGGGGTTTGAACTTGTGTACTTGCGCATGCTGGGCAAGCGCCATAACCACCTAGCCACCACTCAAGTCCAACAATGATTTTTTAAATGTAACTTATAATGTCTGCTTGTGTCAGTGCCCCCATAGGTAAATAGTTCTAATATTTATCCTTCAGATAAATCTAAAAGATGTAATGTGGCACATAAAATCCCTAACTTTACTAAGAGAGTCATAAGTGACAGAGCTAAAAGGATCCTTGCA
This sequence comes from Aplodontia rufa, assembly GCA_004027875.1. Taxonomy (NCBI): domain Eukaryota; kingdom Metazoa; phylum Chordata; class Mammalia; order Rodentia; family Aplodontiidae; genus Aplodontia; species Aplodontia rufa. Next base: position 10,488 of record PVKS010033440.1, read on the forward strand.
CAACACAGAGATAATGCTAATAAAAATCTACATTACAGAAATCAGATGGGATTCCCTAACTCAATGGGACATGTGTGCCATTATAAAAGTTAAATGTGTTTTAGCAATACTATTGTTTTTAAGAACCTGAATGTCCTCCACTCACAAATAAATGACATATAAGATCACATACTTAGCTCTCTTCAAAGGCTGGTTATTAGCATTCACCGTTTTTGTACTACTAGTTTGCAGAAAATAATATTTTATTTCATTGTTTATCATTCAGCATGATCTCTCCCCCATATACACCATGTCCAGCCACCTGCCAACCACTGTCATGGACCTCTGGACTGCCCTGTTGCACAAGATGCCTAGAGTTCATTAAGCACCAAATGACCATGCAAATATGACTTCCCTGTTGGGAAGCTGCCTCCCAACTTCTACCAAGACCCCCAGATAGATCCTCTGGAGAGTTTCTCTGACTGCCACAGCTACCATCCACCATCATCATGAAGAAGCCAAGATGGTCATCGCCCCTTTGCCCTGACAGCAGTCAAGAATCTCTTCAGAAGAGTAATTGAGGCAGGAGATAGATTATCTGGAGGCAGACAGAAATAGGGACCTCAAAGAATGGCATCCCACCACCCAGGTTAAACCCTAGGCTAAAACCTTTGCTTTTGGCTGCCTGACTGGAAGGCCCCACTCATGCTTGGATGCCCATTTCTTATCCTTGGCAGGAACACCCCAACCAAATTCAATGCCTATTCATTTTAATTCCCACCATAGCTTCTCATACTCCTCTGCTTCTACTATCCTTATGCTGAACAGAAGCTTTTCCTTATCCACTAATTTCCCTGTCAGTGCTCTTCCCTGAGGTGTCTGCCACAGTGTGATAACACCTCCAAGCCCATTGTGGCCACCCAATACATCCCTGTTAAAATTTCCTTACAAGACCCTGCCTTCAGCTAAAACAAAGTTGTGTCTTATCCTCTTTCTGGCTGCCTCAACTATCACCAGTGAATCTTCTTCTTATGCAGAATTAATACACTTACCCACTAACTGGACAGGAGTTTGGCTAGCTCTTTTCCTTTTCCCAATTCTCTGTATAATTATCAGCCTTGCTGCTGGGCCCTCCCTATTTTGGCTTTCCACCTCCTTTGCACTGAGGACTATCAACACTACTACTGATCAGAGGGTCCAGAACATTCTTCTGTTGAGCTCTATTAGAATCAATACCAATCCCTACAGAAGTCCTCAACTGATGCCCCTTCTCAGCAGGAAGTGATTTTAAAGACATCATCACACCTTCTCCCTCTTACCTCTTTTCCTATCAAATGAAAAGAAAAAAGTAAGAATATTAGGTAGAGCTTGACCTAGTCAATGGCATTTTGAATCTTATCCTCCATCTTAGAACAAGACCCCTTATCCCTAAACCCCAGACCCAACTATTTCTAAAACCCTGACTGAATCCCTAAACCCCTGACCCTCCTATCCCTATACCCTGACCTTATCCTTAAACCCCAGACCCACCTATCTCTAAACCCTGACCCAGCTATCCCTAAACCCTGACCTAATCCTTAAACCCCAGAACCTCCTATCCCTAAACCCCTGACCTAATAATCCTTAAACCCCTGACCCAGCTATCAGTAAACCCTGACCTACTCCCTAAATCCCAGACCCACCTATCCCTAAACTCCAGACCCACTTACCTCTAAACCCTGACCCACCTATCCCTAAACTCCAGACCCACTTACCTCTGAACCCTGACCCAGCTATCCCTAAACCCTGACCTAATCCCTAAACCCCAGACCCACCTATCCCTAAACCCCTGACCTAATAATCCTTAAACCCCAGACCCATCTATCTCTAAACCCTGACCCAGGTATCCCTAAACCCAGAACCACCTATCCCTAAATCCCAGACCCACCTATCCCTAAACCCCTGACCTAATAATCCCTAAACCCCTGACCTACCTATCCCTATACCCTGACCTAATCTCTAAATCCCAGATCCATCTACAATACTCCACCATCATGCAAAAAAAAACCAAAAAAACAAAAACAGAAACAACAAAACCCTAAACACTCCATCATAACAGAGGACCTTTCCCTGACAACTCCCTAGCAATTCCCTAATCTTCTTTCCCCTTAGTCCTCTATATCTGCCCAGTCTGTAAGTGGAAGATGGGTCCCAGACTCTCCTGGGAGCCCCTCTGCAGGTTTCTCCCAAAAAACCTGTGTTACTATTGAGCTGCCACCACCCTCCTCTTTTATTTGCCTACCTCACTTCTTTCCCTACAATTATCATATCCATTTCTGTATTTGGATATTGCTGCATTGGTTGTTATATCAGTCTTATTCTGATACTTATACCTTCCTGTTTCATTCATAGGACATCCACTACCCAAGTGGCTTTACAGTCTGTTTCTACTAAACCAGACATTTACTGTGACACCTTGGATACTCATTATCTGAAGCATTTCACTGACAGAGTAAGAGTTGGCGATACCTACCCTGTAGGCCTGCACCCCCTACCAGCAGGAAGTAGCTATTGTTTTGATTTCATCATCCATATTCACTGTATGATTCGGGGTCTCCAATCCTCGAGGGGGGAATGTTGGGTAGAAACTAGAAGTGAGCAGCGAAATGCATGGCAAGGCCACAAGTTTACTTTAAGCTTCTACCAGAGCAGATGAGGAAATAGGTTGTAGAAGATAAGTTGTGGGAAAACATTAGTATACAAAACTTGAGGATAGACAAAAGCACAGGAGATAAGGAGGAGGGGGCTGCTTCAAGAAAGAAGATCTGTAGGTCTGTATCTTGACAGGACCCATAATAGTTGATATAAGACCAGAAGCTATGTATGCACCAGGAGCCTCCTGCTAGCTCAGAAGGGGTATTCTAGAGTAGCACCAGGAGCCTCCTGCTAGCTCAGAAGGGGTATTCTACAGCAGCACAGGAGCCTCCTGCTAGCTTGGAATGGGTATTCTATAGCAGCACAGGAGGCTCCTGCTAGCTCAGAAGGGTTATTATAGAGTAGCACAGGAGTCTCCTGCTAGCTCAGAAGGGTATTCTATAGCAGCACATAGCCTCTTGCTGGCTCAGAAGGGGTACTCTATAGTAGCACAGGAGCCTCCTACTAGCTCAGAATGGGTATTCTACAGCAGCACAGGAGCCTCCTGCTAGCTTGGAATGGGTATTCTATAGCAGCACAGGAGGCTTCTGCTAGCTCAGAAGGGATATTCTAATAGTAGTATCAGGTGCCTCCTGCTAGCTCAGAAGTGGTATTCTACAGCAGCACAGGAGCCTCCTGCTAGCTCAGAAGTGGTATTCTACAGCAGCACAGGAGCCTCCTGCTAGCTCAGAAGGGTATTCTACAGCAGCACAGGAGCCTCCTACTAGCTCAGAGGGGTATTCGACAGCAGCACAGGAGCCTCCTGCTGGCTCAGCTGTATTCTACAGCAGCACAGGTGCACCAAGGTAGCTGCTGAAGGCTTTTGGCCCAATGCCCATATTAACATGAGAGGGACTTGTAGATCAAGCCACTTGAATAGGAGGTCACCTGACTTTTCCCGAAAGGACCGACTAGGGTCAAGATCTCCACTGCCTGATGTCAAGAAGGAGCTGAGCTCCTGGTTTGTGAAGGCTGCTGAAGGAGGACCCAATTCTCAAATCAACCATTAAGCATTAATGAATCTGGAGACAACGTTGTCCCCTCTGTCCTTCTGTGCTCAGAGACGGCCTGCTCTCTCTAGAGTGCTCTCTGCCTGAGCCGTACTTGGCTTTTACTTCATATTCATCTCTTTCACTTACTGTAAAATTTTCCTGTGTGACTTTTGGAACACAAGAACTGAGGTCTGGAGTTTCAGCTCCCTGCTTTCCTGTAACAATGAGGACCCCACCTTCTGGAGCCCCTTTTATAGGGTGAACCTAGACTGCTGAACCCACGACCTGCTTGGTTCTGACTGGCTGCCTCCCACTGCCAGCTGCTGCTCCCATCTGCTGGCCTGTGAGGCTTCCTGCTCCCTCTGAGCTATCCGGCCCCCAAGGAGGTTCCACTGCATTCAGTGCTTATTGAACCTAAATTGGCCTTTTTCCCAACTCAGTTTCTACAAATGACTTTTTCTAAGGCCCATTTCAGGATCACGGCACAGGAAGCAACATTGTTTTAAAAACCAATTAGCCACACACTTGGGCTCCTTAAATAAATGTTTTCCCTTGGGCCCAATTGATTTTTCAGGTAGTGGAACAATGGGCCTGCCTCACCCACCTGTGCTCCTAGCCTCTTTCTTCTCAAGACCTTTGAAGTCCTGAGGCCGCACTTGGCCCAGTGTGCAGCTCTCACACGTCAAGGGTGCAAACGGCTTTTCATCTGCCGACCTCAGCCCAGGAGGCTCCTCCCGCTCCTCAGCATTCTCTGCCCTGCTCCAGTGTTCTGAAGCAGCCTCAACCTTTAGCCCTGGGCTGGCCTTGCTCCCTGGCCACTATCTCTCCAGCTTCCTGTGCCCACAGCAAGGCAGGGGCACAAGGTCAGTGCTCCCGAGCTTGCTCACTGTGGAAGCGCCATGTCCACTCACCCGGCAAATGTCCTCTCCATGTCCCTGAGCCCTGGGTACCAGACGTGGAGTGGATAGGCCTTGAGGAGGGGCAGATGACACACCAGGAGCCCTGGCTGTTGTCAGGGTGAGGCAGCAGGGGGCAGGACAAATGGCCAGGAAGGTGGTGCTTGAGCTGAGGGAACCGGGGAAGGTCCATGACCTTGGGGCCCTGGGGAATATTCTGGCAGAGGAAGAACCCATGGGCCAGCATGCAGGTGAGGGGGATCCCTGCCTTAGCCAAAATGCCAAATGAGGATCTGTTCCGCCCCATCTGCATTTATCTCTGCTTGCCCAGGGTTGTGTTTCTGCCTGTCTCTGTCAGGTCCATCTCCTTACCTGAGCTTTGCACAGGCCTGCACCAGACGGCAGCTATTGCACCTGATTCACTCACTGTAGCTTTCAGGGGTTTTCAGAAAAAATCAACATCAAATTGGCCGTTTAATGCCACTGAATAGAAACAGCCACAAGGACTAAGAGAGAAAATAAGGACGTGGGCTGGAAACCCCCAGGGGCACCACAGACAGGTCTGGAGTCTGCAGGCAGGTGTGCGTTAGGCCCAGGAGGCCTCCATTTGCTGCCTGCACACGGGGAGTGAGCTTCCCGGTCAGGGTTGTACAGTTGCTCTTCTTGTGCTTGAGGTACTGTGCAGGCGGCCGACTCTTCTGCAAACCCAGTCTCCTGGACATTGGCACACGCCCAGGCGTGGGATGGCTGGATGGTGTGCCCAGTGCCCATTCGACTTGAAAGCAGGTGTAGAGCTGCATTGCCAAGCGCTGTGCCTTCAGGGCCCACTCACAGGTGGCATGGGCTCTGGGTAGCCAGGTCAGCACTTCCCTCCTGTGCCTCTGCCTTGCTTTCTTCCTGCGCTCTGTCCCCATGCATGGTGACTTCAGTTCCCACTCCTCGAGCCTTGTGCTCCTTGAAGAGCTCAGACCTCCTGCCCGTCACCCACCAGCTGTGTTTTGAGGTGTGCCGGTCTCGTTTCTTTGGAGCGATGGTGGTTGGCACAAGTTTTAAGTGTTCTGCACATGCTGGCTGGGGCAGGGCAGTTCAGCAAGTTGGCCCTGTGTCCTGTGCCATGCTGAGCCCATTTACTAACTGTGGGAGGGTTTGCTGTCCTGGTTATTCCCCGGAGATCTTACAGTGAACTGTGAGATGGCTGTGTCCCCCTCTCCCAGCCTTGCCAGGGGTCTTCCTCTGGCTCTGAGCACCTGTGGGGGCTCCTGTGAGGTCAGGCCATGGGGGCAGCTGCCCCCTACCCCTTATCTGAGGACCAGGCCCCTTCTCCACAGGGAGGGCAGCTGTGGTGGCTGCTGCTCCACAGATGGAGGGCACCCTGCCTGGCCGCTGGCATCCCTCCATACCTGTGTCCTGCTGTCCCTCTGCAGTGTCCTTCATCCGTGTGTTCATGCCCACTCTCTGCTGCCCTTCCTTACAGTCTGGCTAAACATTGACCAATTTCATTCATCTTTTCAAGGGTCAGCTTTTAATCGCATTGATTTTTCTTTCTTGTCTTTGTTTTTTATTTCATTGATCTCTCTTTATTATTTATTTCCCTCTCTTTGCTCTCAGTTTAATTTGCTCTTTTTAAAGAATAATTTAAGATGGAAGCTGAGATTGTTGATTTCTAGTTTTCTCTGTTTTAAATATAATCATTTCTTTTATTGGTTCTTTTCAGTCATACACAACATTGGGATTCATCTTGACGTGATCATAAAAGCATGGAGTGTGATGTGCTGTGGTCCAGTCCCCACTTCCTCTCTGTTCCTGACCCTCCTCCCTCCTCTGCTCCCTTCCCTCTACCCTACTGGTCTTTCTGCTGTTTATTTATAGTATTTTTAAGATTGCTGCCTGTGGACATACAGGATGCTGGCATTTGCAGATGTGCATCCACACATGAGGATGAAGGTATGTGGTCTACAAACAATGGAGATCTACTCAGGCAAGAAGAGGAATGAAATGGATGGAAGTGGAGAAAGGCATGTGAAGGGAGACAAGCCAAGCCCAGAGGGTCGATATGTGGAAGCCAGTCCAAAATGAGGAAGGAAAGGAAGAAGACAAGAGATGAAATGCTTCTGATTTGGGCGACTAATCCTGTGCATTTCCCTCTCAGCACTGCTTGGTTCTGATGAGTGGTGCATTTTTCTATCCTGCAGGTGGTCTGAAGCTTCTGGATGTCCCCCTAGGCCTCCTTGAACATCTGGAGTGCCATCCTGGGTTTCCTGCATGAATACAGGCCAGTGAGACCATGGGTGGTTGGCCCTATTGGGCCTGTGTCTTGGACGGGGGGCACAGAGCTGTGAGAAAGCAGGGAACTATTTGAGCCCAGGTGGGGGCACCATGGTGCCCAGCCAAGCCTCAGGGGCCAACCCATGGTCCTGTGGTGGAGTCACTGTCTCCCTGCAGCTGACTGTGCTGCATCTCTGTGGCTAGGTGCATCCACTCTCAGGATAGCAGTGTCCTCCTGGTGAGCAGATGGGCTCAGTGCTGATGCCCCCTCCATCCTCTGTGCTCGCCTCACTGCTCTGACATCTGCCTGGACACTCCAGCTTCTAACACCAGTGCTAGCTTGGCATACCTATGGGGCCTTGGCTTTAACTTATGTCTTGTGCGTGAGGGGTCTGTGGATAGCGCACAGTGGACCAAGGCTCTTGCCCAGTCTGCTCGTGGTCATCTGCCATGCATGTCCACTGTTGGTCCCTCTGATTTCAGGTTTCCTCCCTTCCTCCAGCCTTCTTCTAAGCTGTTGGGATTTTCTTGGGATTCCATTGCATTTGTCTGGTTTTTCACTGAGTGCTTTTAAGCATTTTCTTTGGTGGTCACCCAGGGATGACAATGTTCACGTTGACTTCATGCCTCATTTGCCTCATCTCAGCCTGCTGAAAACCAAGATGCTGCCTGTCACGTGGACATGGAACCCAGTACCACAGGGAGTGTCTAAACCTCCCTGGCCACGGCCATCCTGCACAGGGCAGCTGCGTGTGTGTCAAAAAGTCCACCATCTAATGCTGAAGCCCATTTAAGTACATGGACAATGGTGGTTTAAAGATAAAAGGCTCTGGCCCAGCATGAGGTGAAGAAGCACCTGCAGTGGCCCTGTGAATGCTGGAATAGACTGAGGCTGTGGCAGTGAGGAAGCGCCCCAGCACTCCCATCTTGCCTTCCTCGCTCCTGACCCCAGGGAGGTGTGGGCTCCTCCCCTGCTGCCTGGAGGACTGTGAGCGTCCCAGAGGTCTCTTCCCCCAGAACACCTTTGTTTCCCTTCACCTCTGGTGGATGGATCTGCAGGATGCATGGCTCTGGCTCAGTGGTTCTTTCCATTTGCATGTAAGTGTCTTTCCAGGTACTTCTGTCTCCTTGGAGTCTACTGAGAAAGTGCAGCCCTCAAGTGACAGTTCCCACAGGCAGCATCACTCCATTCATGATTTAAACACTCTTTCCAACCACACTTTATTGTCTCTTGTCACTAGGCACCGGAGAACTGAGCTCCATACCAGGGCAAAGAGGATGTTGACCGATGGTTGGGAAGCAAGTGCCCTCTCTGATGGGTGAGAACCATGGGGCTGTGTCAATAATCACAGTGTGGGGCTGCATCAATCATCACCATGTCAATCATTGCAGTGTGGGACTGCATCAATCATTGTAGTGTGGGGCCATGTCAGTGGAGCCATGTCAATCACCACAGTGTATGGCCATGTCAGTCACCACAGTTTATGGCCGTGTCAATCATTGCAGTGTGAGGCCATGTCAATCATCACACTGTGGGGCCATGTCAATCATCGCATGTGGGACCACATCAATCACTGCACTATGGGGCCATGTCAATCATCAGAGTGGCCTTCAGGAATTGCAGAATTAGGCCCAAGGGGAGAAGAGCCAGTCCAGGGTCACATGGAGCAAGGAGCAGTGTCATGCAGCCCCCCGGCTTGTTCAGATCCCAGCGCAGAATTTGGAAACAGGTTCTTTGCGGATGTAATTTCACAAGGAGGTCACACTGGATCAGAGTGGACCCATGACTCAAGAGGGAAGCTTAGACACACAGAGGACAGATAGCCATGTAGAGACCATGGCAGACAGTCCCTGTCCAGGAATCCAGGCAGCACCAGCACCAGCAGCTTCAGGAAGTTCTCTAGGAGAATTCTCCGTGGCACAGTGGCAGTGGGTTTGCAGAGCTGAGAGTGGCCCCTGCTGCTCCTGCCCCCATCTGTGCACCCCAGGAGGTCCCTCACACACCTTCTGCACAGGTGTGGCACTGCTCCCTTCCACCCCATGGGCCTGCTCCCCAGAGGTGAGGGCCTATCCCGGGGTTGCTGCCTCGCTCCTGACACAGGGACGGACTTCTCCAGCCTTCAGGAACTTATCCCCAAGAGATGCCAAGAGACCAAGGGCTCTTTTCCACACCACAGCGACATGGCTACAGCCAGCAGAGCAGGGAAGAAGCACCCAGCACCTCTGTCATAAGGGGAAGTTGGTGTGAACATGCACGCTTGAGGGTGCTGGAAGTGAGAAGGGACAGGAGGCGGAAAGCCACAGGCAACCTAGGGTGGGGTGTGTCTCAGGGAGTTGTACAGTCCTGAAAGTTGGATCCCCCTTTACAGAGTGCTGGGGGGCCTGAGGCAGACGTTGGCATCAGGACCATAGAAAGAAAGGCCCTGACCTCTGCCCCAGCCTGGCAAACTGCTGCCAACTAGCCTTCAGGACTGCAGCCCAGTTCTGGGTCGTCCTGAAATCCCCTGTCTCTGGCGCTAAACCACAGTGGCTCTGTAGGACAGAGCTTCCAGGCCAGCAAGAAGTCAACGCAGCGCCCATCTGTGCACAATGAACAATAACAGGACCCAAGGAGGCTGCCGGGAATGAACACAAAGTGCAGAAACCAGTAAACCAAAGCCCACCACTGTGGGCCCAGGCACAGAGCCTTCCCACAGGGCCCTTCCACGGAGCCTTCCTGGGAAGCTCTGTACCTTCATCACCACTGACTGAGATGGGAAGTCTCCACAGAGGCAGGACCTGGTGGCTACGCCTGCAATCCCAGCAACTTGGGAGGCTAAGGCAGGAGGATCACATTTCTGGGGCCAGCCTCAGCCACTTAGCAAGACCCTGTCTCAAAATAAAGAAATTTAAGAAGGGGCCATGGATATAATGTAGCTCAGTGGTAGAGTGCCCCTATGTTCAATCACCACTACCAACAAAAAGTCTCCATAGAAAAGTAGAAACTTTAAAAAGCAGAACAGATTCAAACAAGAAACTCATAGCAATCCTAGACCTTTACCACCAGTTAAAACTCAAAACACAGGTGAGTTTAACAACAGATTAGCACACTGGGGGAAAGGTGAGAAGAAGCATTGGAATGAGGTCCACAGAGAACAAGAAGGGATGTAAGTGGGAGGGTAGACACAGGAGACTGGGCTGGGCAGCACACATTGCAGATGGGAGGAAGACGGGCTGTGGCAGCCTCCTTGACCAAAGCTGACATGGCTCAGGCATCCGTAAACCAAGCACACACAGGCTACAACTTAAGGGTCTCAGGAGCTCCAGGCAGAATGAACTGGAAAGAAACCCACCGTGAGCACCCAGTCAGACTGCAGAACGTCCAACAGAGGCCAGGCTGTGGGGTGGCTAGAGACGAAGCGGTCCAGGAATGGCAGCGGGACAAAGTCCACGGTTCACCTAAAGTTTCATTTGTGAGTCAGGCATAGGGAGTGGCAAGCAGCGTGGCACGGTGAGCCTTTCATGAATAGGGCCTCCCTGAGGGCACTCCCCCTTCTTTCCCCAAAGACCTGCTCGACAGCTCGGGGCCATGAGATGGGGCCAGGGAGGTGAGTGGCCAGGCCTTGCGCTGAAGGGTAGCTGCCTGTACCTGCCCAGGGCCAGAAGCCATTCCAAGCAGTGGGTGAGTCTCATGCTGCCCTCTAGTCCAGCTTGTGGTAGAATCATGCCTGTGTCCACCACTTTCTCATTGCAGACACCATGGGCCCAGTGGTCCCTCAGTGGGTGTCTCAAAGACCAGTTCATTTTGAGGGCTCACAGTTTCAGAGGTCTTAGTCCACAGGAGGCCAGCTCCAGTCCTTGGGGCTGGAGATAAGGCTATAGAGCATAGCGGCAGACATAGCTCCTGAGAGATGAGCAGTCAAAGACATCACAAGGGAAGCAGAGCAGAGACGGAGAATCCACACCAGATGCAGAATATACATCCAAGGCTCGCCCCAACAACCACCTCCCCCGTCTCACCCTGCCAGCCACAGTTGCCAGTCACTCCCTGTGAGGGGGTCAACTCACTGATTGGGTTAAGGCTTTTCTAACCCAGACATTTCAATTCGGCCTTCCTGAATTGTCACACGTGAGCTTTGAGGGACACTTCACATTCAAACCATAACAAATGAAGAGATCAAGACTTGAGAGGGGAAGACCTGCCTAGGTAACACATGAACAGAGCCAGGATCCAAGCCAAGATCTATACTTTTACTCATTTGTATTCCATGACCTCCCTCACTCATCCCTGAATTATCAATGCATCTGCCCATTCCCTCTTCCATCTATCCACTCACCCATCCATCTGCCCACCCATATA
>PVKS010033441.1:0-21711 GCA_004027875.1 Aplodontia rufa
TCATTATTTTGTCAATCCTTGAGATTCATTATTAGGTTGATTATTTGAAATATTCATATTTCTCTGTGATAGGTTCTCATTGCTTTAACTGCCCCTTTTTACATGGCTATTGCTGCATGCAACATTTTTGGGTATGTTGTGTATACATTTTCATCTATTTTGAGAAATTTTAAAATTTCTCTACTGAAGTACTCTGACCAACTGTTTATTTAACATATGCCCTTCAGTCTCTATGTGTTTATATTTTCCATTGTCTTTTTAATTGCTGATGCCTAGTGTTGCTCAACTGTGATGAAAATATACAGGTTAAATTTTCTCTTTTAGCTTGCTAAAGTCTGATTTTCTGGCCCAATAAATGATCTATTTTAGTAAAAAGAGAACTGATGCTGATGAAAGGTGCGTATGTTTTGCAACTGTTGGATCAATATTCTGTAAATGTCTTGTAGTATAGTGTCATTGATGTTTCTTATTTAATAGTTTGCCTATATGAACTGCATATTGATGAGAAGTAGGGTGATGAAAATTTGTATTCCTGAATAGAATCAAGTCTCAGTTTAGTTCTGGTAGTATGCTTTATAAAATTTAGTGTTCTAACATTAGGTGCATATACATTGACACATTATATCCTCTTGTTTAATGGATCCACTGGTTATTACATGCTGAACTCATTCATGTCTTGTACAGAGATTTGTTTCTTATTACTTACTTTATTTAAATATAGCAACTAATCCTTGCTTTAGTTTTCCATTTACTTGGAATATACATTTTATCCTTTAGCTTTCCATCAGTTTGTCTTTATTAGTAAAGTGATTCTCTTTTAGGCAGGATGTGAGAATATATATATATATGTATATATATATACATATATATATACACACACTCACACACATATTCTATATATAAGCATGTCCATAAAAAGGTGTACATATGTGTATATAATATGCATATATATTTATGAAATATACATATTATATATATTCACACACATACATACACTGAGCCATTCTATATCTTTTAATTGGAGAATTTATTCTCTTTACACTCATGCTTATTATTGATAGGGAAGTATATTCTCTAGTCATTTTTCCCATCTTCTTCAATTTTTAAGTATAATTGCTTCAATTTTTCTGTCATGTTAATCTTTGTTGTTTAATGGGCATCTGCATTGATACTGTTTGAGTCTTTCTATTTTTCTTATGTGTATTTCACTTCTCATGATATTTATACTTTCACAAGCATTCATGGTGGTAGTTAACTTTCTTCCATTTCTGGATGTAGCACTCTCTGAAACTTCTTTTTTAAATAATGTTGATGGTCAGGCATTCCCTCAGTTTTTGCTTCTTTTTGGAGGTTTTTATCTCTCCTTCCATTCTGAATGATGATACCTTGCTAAATACAGTAACTGAGGTTGCCAGTTTCTGTTTCAGCATGTAGAGTACCACATTCATTTCCCTGCTATAAGATTTTCATGCAGAAAAGTTGTTGTTAGTGTAAGGGGATAACCTTAAATGTGGCCTAGCACTTTTTCAGATTTTAGAATATTTCCCCTAGGAATGCCCTTTTTAAATATTTTATTTGAAAGATGGTAGGTTTGGCACATTTACACTGATGTCACCAGTGCTAATATTCCTTTAGAATCTCAGGATTATTCATATTCTTTACAGCTGATACAGCACAGCCTGGAGCTCCTGATAAGCCAGGCTTATACTTCTTCAGTTTATTTTGTGCATCAATTTGTGTAATTATCTCATTTATGTTGGTCTCCAATATCATTCCCCACATCACCATTTCTGCAATAATATTGTGAACCTTATCTACATAGAAGATTAAATCAAGTTCACAGCCATTTTCACAATATTGTCTAAGGTTTTCATAAATACTTGAACGATCCACCCAGAAGACAAAATATACTGTCACATAATGTCTGTAATCAGTCTGTTGTCAGATACTTCAATGAATAATCCTCCTTCATGGAAATTACACACATTTTCATCTCTTAGACACAAAATGGAAAGTCTCACTGATGGTTTGCTGCTGTGTATCCTCACTGTAGTACTGGTAGAACTTGGAGAGTCTGCAGCTTGCCTGGCTGTTGAAGATGAGGATCACCCTGATCATCACTGGGTGGGTGGAGGGATTGGTTGCTGGGGGACATGGAAGACACAGGCACCAGAACCTGTGGAGGAGGCAATGTCCACCAAGCTTCTGCCTGACAATGTCTAGACTTGGGGAAGGGCCTGGCAAAGCCAGCATTCCAGGAGACTGTCCAAACTATCCCTTCTAGAAATTGGCTATATTCTAGTAATTATATGATTTATGAATTTATTCAAACTGGAAACTTTCTGATTGTTATAAGAATTCCATAATTCAAACAACTGTTGTGGATTGTTGAGAAGAGTACTTGTAATAACACATATAGAAATCATGGAAAATAAAGCTATACTGACTTTAAAATGTAATTGAATATAGAAAGCAAAATTAGCTAGAACTAAGGATCAAAGAAATAGTATACATAAGAGAAAGGCATGCTTGCTTTTTCTGTTCTTGCAGAAGTTAAGTTTTAACATCTTAATTGTGAATAAGACATGATAACCTTTCTTAATTTTTGCAGTAGATAGGTTTTATTAGCCATAGATTAGGAGGCACAAATATTTCATAGAATTAACAATTATAGGACCTAGCATGAGTATAACATATCAAGTAAGGTTATAATACCAAAATAGTTTTAGGTTAAGTAGTTAATAGGGTATAGGGTTTATTACAGGTTATAACAGTCTAGCTAATTAAGAAATCTCTAAGTAAAAATGGACAGCATTTAGGGAAATGTTTGATTTCTGTCTTTTATCAAAGCAGGTTTAAAGAACTAAGAACAACATTGTTCTTTTGAAAAACAAGGCTTCTTTTTACAGTGAATGAAACAGTCCATGAAATTTTGACCATGACTTTATGATAAAGTGGATAGTTTTTTGTCTGGTGCTTTGAAACAGTTTGAACCAAATAGTTACATTTGGTCCCTAGCTAATAAGAAACTTTACACTTATGCTAAGGTAGGGCTTCTAAATTGACGTAGCACAGAAAACTTCAAATGTTCTCTTATCAAATGAGGCAATGGTTTGAAGAAGTCTCTAAAGGAGAAAAAAGCAACAGTTTATACCAATTAGTTACATACGGTCTATGTGTTGGGAAGGTCAAAGACATAAATTGTACTAATGGTTGATACTTTAAATTTACTGGGAAACTGAAAAGAGAATTGTATGATGAATCAGATAATGAAAGACTTGTCTGTGCACCTGTATGAAAATGCTCAACAATAAAGAACAGATGGCATTTTGCTCAAGCAGGGAACTGTGTCTGCTTGCAACTTTCCCTGGAGGTTCAAGCCATTCCTCTGCACTGAGACCACTCCTTTGGGGACCCAAGTTCAGCTGGGGCTGACCCCCAGCAAGCCTGCCCTTGGGACCTTGCCAGTGATCATTCCCCAATGGTGCTGACCTTCAAGTGTACACATATGGCATTCTTTATTAAGCCAATAAACTCTGTTTTCTGTATTTAGTCAGTTAGGTCTTTAAAATGTGTTGTCTTCAAGCAGGGAGATCATGGACTAGAAGACTAGGATCAGCCTTAACATACATTTGTCAACATCCATGTATGCATGATTATGTAACAAGGAATCCCTCCAATATATAAGACTATGTTGAACACATTTTAAGAAGTATTATCTTCTGCAAGATATTTTAATTGAAGTGAAAGAAGACATAATCAATTGAAAATATATTCACTAATGAAATGACAGTATTAAACTGGAAAAATGTAAATTCATGAAATTCATCTGTAGATTAAGTATAATACTGTTATATCACATTTACTTTTCCCAAAATGGTCAAATGATGCTAAAGTTTATGTGGAATCAATATTATCCCAGAAAATCTAAAATAAAATTTTTAAAAAGGGGGGAAAGGATTTTTTTGCATTTTCAAATTGCAAATGGTAAGCAATACATTATGGTGGTAACATCAATATGGACATATAGATCAATTGAATCTAATTGGAAGTTCAGAAATAAATGTGATCAATTGTTAAAAAAAATAAAAAGTGTTGTCTTGAGCCATTTAACTTTTCTCTTCCAAAGTGCCTTTGAAAGACAGAATCTTATGTCTCTATTTTGTTTCCCCTCCTAATCAGTTTTGGAAAATATGGAAGCTGAGAGTTGTTCAAATTGTCTAATGTTGTTGTTTTCAGTTAATGTTTAGATTTGAAACCTCAGACTCCTCTATAGTAAGAGAGCCCTTTAGTCAAATCACACCAGCTCAATAAGATTAGTTTGTCTTGCTTTAGGCCCTGGGGATTCTCACTCTTCAGTCACACAATGTAAAGGTTCCTGATTCTTCAAAGACACATGTGTTCCATATCAGCAGACTGGGGGGTCATCAAATTAGAAGGGCTGCCCATTTACACTACACTTATTACCAATCCAGAAGGTCCTGGAGAATAAAAAAATTCAATAAAATATTGTTGTTTCTTTTGCTTATGACCAAAAGAGATATTTTAATGTACTGTTTAAACTGAATCTGAATTGTAAATTTGAAGCATACATTTAAAAATCGTAGATGAATTAGCTAATAATATTCTGAGCCCCCTTCAATTATGAGAATTAACAGGGAAATGGTCTCACTTTTTATGGAGAGAACACTCAGAGCCACAGGGACCCCATGGAAGATGCCAGCAGTCACTCAGCCTAGAGCAGAAGCTTTTACAATGTATGCAATGGGTTTGACCTAATGTAACTTTAGGATAAAAAATTAGAGAACTGGTGTTGTTTACATGATTGGGAACTTTCAAATCCCTCACACAGATGAGTCAAGGGAATTTAGAGAAAGGTTTTGACTCTGCCAAGATTGCTACTATCCAACAGAAAATAAATTGAAAATAAAACACAGTTGAATTGTTCCACTGGGGAAGCTAAGTTCTGTGTTCCCCAGTGTGATTTTGTCACCTTGTTGCAGATGCAAAAATTAAAGGCCTATGGAGAGATGAGCTATGGAAACCCTTTCTTTCATGTGTGCAGGATCATCTCTGGTGCCCTGATTCCCCATGCACTCTGTGTTGGTAAGTGCCTTTCTATCCCATAGGTGGAGAACCAGAGGTGAGTGAGTTTCTGTAGTTTTGATTAGGAATAAAACAAGCAAATTATGCTTTAGGTTTTCTGGTAGAACGAAATTACTTATCAGTTTATAATCATTCTCAGTAGCTCAGAGTATCTTTTCCATAGAATGCAAAAGAAAAATATTCTTAATTGATTTTGCCATTTATTTTGATCACTTATGAAAATGTGGTGATTTTTTCATAAGAAGTATTCCAGTAAATAATTTTAGATTCCCGTTTATTTCAATGAGTTTAACTGCTATATGAGTTCTCAAAGATCATATTGTTTTATTTTCTGCTTCTTTCCTACCTCTACATCTCTAATTTGTAGTCTTCCCCAAGGAACAAATAAATAATAACTGAAGAATTGTATTTTATACATATAAATATATTTGGTTTTCCTTTGTCTTCATATATTAATTGAAAATATTATTTAAACACTTAATTTTATGCTTGAGATAATTTGAAATGATTATGTAAACCAAAATAATTTTAAATTAATCAGAAGAAAATGATTTTTCCAGGAAACTTAATTATAAAGAGTATTTAACCTCACATTCCTACAGCATATCAAATAGTAAGTTTTTATGCACACATGTTTTGCCTCAGCTTAATTTTGCAAACTAAACCAATGCTGGCAACACTTCAGCATGTGCTCTAGTTGCTAGCAGGTTTCAGTGGAAAGTAATGACCAGGGTTTGCAATTACATAAGAATAACATCTAAGTGACAAGAGTAGTGTTCGCCCCTTCCTGGCTTCCAAAGATCCATGGGGGTCATCTTTCCCGTACATCAAGAATAAAGGGGACATTAGTGGAGAATGATGGTGGAATGGACATGTATACAATGATAAATCAAGTGTGTCTTTTCATTTATCTAATGGGCACCACTAAATACAGGACATATATCACAGTGTTTACATGATATTCCCGACTTTGTCCAGGTCGCACCAGAGAAAATAGGTATGTCTGGTTTATTTCCTGCAGCTTTCACCTGCACATACATAGGATGTAGTAGCACAAACTTGTTTTGAGGGTCTGCTGAGAGATGTCCTCCTTCTCCAATGCTATCTTGTCCACTGGCTGGAGTGCACTGATTTCAGCATTGCTCACTAGTTTCTGATTCATTTGATGAGGGGAGGTATCATCTCAGGGTTGACCAAGATTTGCCTACACTGGTAGAATGCAAAATATTTAAATGATGGCTTTTTTTGGTCAGGACAGGAAAGGGAGTCTTTACCATGTTGCCTTTCTCCTGAAGGATTCTCACACTATCAGCTGTATGGTATCTAGGTAAGAAATTTTTAAAGAAACACTCAAGCTTCCATTCATAGTTTTTATCTTCCGTTCATGTTCGATTCTCTAATCTGCCCTCTAGGCCTTTGCTTCCTCTTCCCTAATGTGTTTTCTCCGATTGTGACCTATTTCTGATCTTTTCAACATTATTTTTCCTGTGATTCATGTCATCTTATTCAGAACCTCCAGTCTGAGGGCAGCTGTTTTCCTCTAGCATTTAAATCAGGATATGCAACTTGGCACTTGGGGGATCTGGGTGCTGCTTCAGCATCCTCTGTCCTAAGAGCATAATTTGAGTTGGAGATGCTAGATCATCCTGTGAGGGACAGGCCTTCTCTTCTGCATGCTCATCTCCCAGACTCAGTAGTACTTTGAAGCTGAGAGTGGGATGAGGCACAGCTGGGTGAGGAGAAGCTAAGAGGATTTCTTTTAGCTTGATTTTATGACATGTTCACATGTGCAGAATATTTTCTAATAAAACTGACATTCTAGCACCAAAGTATGTACCTGACATTGTAATACAGCATAATGTACAACGTGTGGAAGTGAACTGTACATCTCAACACAGATATGCATGATCTGCCCTGTGTGGAGACAGCCAGATGCTTTACTTCCTGCTGTCTCCTGCTGCTGCTGGGGAGTTAATGTATGAGGTATTGCTGACAATATGCAACTTAGCACTTTCTTTGATCCTCACCCTATTAGAGATGAGGCTTTCCAGCTGTAACAAGGAAATTTCTCCTGTATAAAAATGTATTTCTCCACTGGCTTTATAGTAACCCTCTATGTAAACATGACTTCCTTCTTGTGTCTGCACATCCATGGTAAACCCACACTCCTCCCTACCTGCATACATTGATGTGGGAAGGATTGCAGTCCCCTTGGAAACAAGAGTCCTGTGCCCTCAGTTAAGGATAATTCAGATAGGCTGCCCTTTCCAGTGCTTCATTGCATTGCATTTTGTTTTTATAAAAAAATGAATAAAACTAAATTGAAGAATAGTCTGTATTTCATAGAAGTAACATGAGAGAAGAGAGTCATAATCATTTCAGTTTATGTAATTTTTAAAGGACAAATTCATTTGTTACATATCAAGTCTATGTTCTTTTAAAGCATTTTGAGTACCAATCTATCAGTATACATCTTAGAATTTACTTGAAACAGGCACACAGAAATAGGCTGTTCTATTTCTAACTACATAGAAGAAAGAGAAGCCATGTAGTGCTGTGTGCCCACTAATGACGATGTGTGACACTTCAAATGTGGAAAACACTGCACTATTAATAGTTGCCTTTGTTTCTGTTGGGCATTCCTAGGGAGTAAGTCTCCTTTTGCCAAACCTGTGAATGGAGAAATGTTTTTTTTTTTCTTTTTACTAACTTAATCATTAGAAAATATTAAATTTTACTGTTATTATTTATTTTCCATTTTAGACAATGACACTTTTTCAAATATTTAAAACCAATTATCTAATCAGGCTTGAAATGCTTAAATTTCTTTGGCCTTTAATATTTTTGCTCACACTTACTAAATTATGTTATAAAATTGTCGTTCACTAAGAGATAACTGTGAAAATAATTTTTAGCCTTACTCACTTGCTTTTCAGATGCTGAAATTGTAGGAACATGTTATTAGTGTCATTTTACATGGTACCTACTTCACAGAAATACAGACTGAATTAAAACTGAAATGAAGCAAATACTTACATTCTATGGGGAATTGTCCATGAGGATGTCATCATGAACTTGTCTAATATATATGTTACTTTCTCTTTCCTCTGGAGAAATATCATTACCTACTAAAAGACAGGAAACCTTGCTCTGTTATGGGGAGCTCGTCCCTCAGGATGAAAATGGAGTTCTGGCTAATAATTAAAACACTAAAAAGTTGACTCTAAAAATACATAAATTATAATAACATTCTACTCTGTTTTCATATACCTATAAATGGACAGAAAAGAGATTTTGGAATATGGTTCCCATAATAATTGACGACTATGCTCGCTCTGATGTGGCTTCTCTGTCATGATCAAAAAATGTGTAAAAGAAATCTGGGGAAGGTTTAGGGAAAGGACCTAAAATTCCATCAGAGTCTTCTTAACAGAGGTTTCAGGGGTCTGCTGTTTGGTAGTCATTTAAGCTCTCTCGTTTAGGCAACATCATCCAGAAATTCTTCAAAGACCTGATTCAGCTCAACTGGGCCATGCTTAGAAGCAACCATGTGGTAAATATGGTAGCCCACATTTTTGTGAAGATCATTATGTGTCAGATATGACTCTGTGATTAGAGTATTTTCTTAATCATTCTGCCCTAATCATATCTATAGGAGGGAGGAAACGACTGTGTGTAAGGCCAACATTTAGAGGTGATGGTGTTTTCATTTATAGCAAATGGATGACCCGGGATTAAATTCATGCAGTCTGACTTGAGAGCCCACGTTTATGAATATTTTGTCTATAACCTGGTGATAAAATATCCAGAATAGAGAACACTGCAAGTATAGAAATCTCTGTGGCCATTCTGTTAACACCCTTTACTTGAGAGCTCTATTAAGGAATTCCCTGCAATCTACTTCCTTTCAATTCACTAAAAAACAGGAGAACTCTTGCTACACATCTAGTATTCATCGGGATTCTGCACATCCAAAGACAAATTAATTATTGCCCTACCAATATAAAACAAGAAAAGAGGAAAAAATGTGGCACTTGAGTATTGAAAGAGGAAAAGGCTGCACTGTCTCCACTCATCTGTACATGTGGGGACGAGACCCCGGACAATGAAAAAGTTGGTCTATTAGCATGTGTTAAACCCAGATAAGATGTAATGCTTTACAACCTAATACTTTTTTTAGAGATATAATGGGAAGGGGAAGGGTGGAATAAGGGAGGGTAATTGGGGGGCACTCCTGGGGGTAATTGCAATATCCAGAATATATACACATTTTATATTATTTTGTTAAAATCTTGTAAGGTTGTTCAAAAATAAAAAAAAAATAAAATAAAAAGAGGGGCTGGAGTGGTGGCTCAGCGGTTTCGGCGCTTGCCTGGCAAGCACGAGGACCTGGGTTCAAACCCCAGCACCACGTACACAACTGAGTATTGGAGCAACTAAGGCCATGTGAAAAACTAAATAAAGTTGTTTCTGTCTTTCTCTGTCTCTCTCACTGTCCCTCTCTCTTTAAAAAAAATAAAATGAAATAAAAAGAAAGAAAAACTGTCTGCACAAATTTTGATGTAGGAGAATTCATGGTGAAGACTGACATAGGCTGTGATTTTTCTTTTTCTCAGATATTTATTATACACTACTTTTCACCACAAATGAAATGAACAAAAGCAATAAAGTTGACATTTTTATTGCTGTAAGAAATATCTTTTCCACCCAAATTGTCATTGGGATCACAGCCAATGCTGTCTTGCTTCTCTTCCACATCCTCACATTGATCCACCAGCGCAGGCCCAAGCCCATTGACCTGACCATTGCTCACCTGGCCCTAATTTATCTGCTGATGCTATTAATTAGGGTGTTCATGGATAGGGGCATTTTTGTGTTTCAGGACATTTGGAAAGACATCAGTTGTAAATCAATTATCTATTTGTACAGGGTGCTGTGAGGCCTGTCTGTACCACCTGCCTGCTGAGTGGTCTTACAGGCCATCATCCTCAGCCCCAGAATCTCCTTTCTTGCAACATTCAAACATAAATCTCCACATTATAGTCTGTGTTGCTTTTTCATCCTCTGGATTTTCAACACTTTCATTAATATCCATGTTTTGATCTCTGTTCAAGGCCCCACCAATGACACAACTGTTTGTGGTTATCCTCTGAATCCTGCACTAACACACCCACAAGTTACTCCTTCCAAACCTTCTTTACTGTGGTAGGAGCATTCCGTGATGTCTTCCTCATAGGGCTCATGGCCCTCCTGAGTGGGTACATGGTAGCTCTCCTGTGCAGGCATAAGGGGCAGACCCAGCACCTTCACAGTTTCAGCCTGTCTCCAAAAGCATCCCCAGAGCTGAGGGCCTCTCTGACCATTCTGTTGCTTGAGTTTCTTTGTGGTTATGTACCTTATGGACAGCATGATCTTCTCCACACATGGAGTGATTTGGAAGAAGGATCCAACTTGCATTTGGTGCAGATCCTAATGGGCAATGGCTATGCCACTGTCACTCCTGTGATGCTACTCAGTACTGAAAAAAGATTAATTAAGTTCTTAGAATCCACATTTGGCAAGGATAGGAAAAGTTTTTGCAGTGATAGACAACCCTTCACTTAGTCTTCCCATATATTTCATTTCTGAATTTTCAAAAATTTCTTCAGGGTGTAGGAAACAAAATGAAGATATGGGATCTGTCATTTTAGCATTTGTTCTTTGTAAAGTTGTTATATACCAGATGGCTGTTTTGTTACTGTGCATGCCTAGGGCAGATATTTTTCAGTGTCCATAATTGTCTGAAGTTTATTTAATCTTGGTTGGAAAAATGTATTTTGAATGAATTATTTTGATTGCTTAAGACATTAAAGAATATATGTAAGGGGTGTTTTCAAGATGGTGATATGAAGAGAAAAGGCTTCCCCAGCACCTCTGAGACTGAACAGGAAATCTCCAGCTTTTCTCTAGTATTTTGAGCTGCATTTGGAGGATTAGCAACTTGAAACACCAGTCCTAATCTTCTCAGTGGATTTGAGGAGCAGTGGCTTAGGAGTGACCAGGGGATCTCTTTTCTTTTCTGTCCCAACTGAGATACAGCAGTGGCTGTGGCTGCTCTCCCTTGCTTACATTCCACCCGGGATGGGGTGAGAGGAAGCACAGTCTGTGAACACATTGGCACAGAAAACCCGCAGTGCTTTAAAAAGTGTTTGTGCAAAGACACTTCTCAGACTTGTTCTCTGTCTGATATCAAGATCAGTGTCTCTAAGCTGCCTGCATACAGTCACAGAGTAGCAGGATGCATTGGGGAAGCAGGTGCAGGAGCTTCTAAGATGTGGGAGCTGAGCATCCATCTTTTAACCCCTTGTAGGATTTCACACTCCCTGCCCAACCAGGGTCAGCCCGCCTTAGGTCTGCAAAGCAGGCTCTTAAAACTGCATCTCAAGCCAGCCTCAGACTATAGCCTGAATTGGGAGCAGAAGACTTGGCTCAGGCCCAGAAGCAGGTGTGGGAGCTGTGAGGGCAGGGGAGCAGAGCATCCATCTTTAAACCCCTCGGAAGATTCCACACTCCCTGACCAGGACCAGCCCTTCATAGGTCTGCAAAGTAGGCTCTTAAAACTGCTCCTGGAGCCAGCCTCAGACCACAAGCTGAATCGGGAGCAGAAGGCTTGGCTCAGGCCCTGAATCTTTTTCTCATAAGGGGTTTGGGTCAGTGGAGTAATGGGGAACATTGCGCAGCGCTAACAATTCCCACCATAGACAGAAGGACATTCCCTGTTTAAGCCCACCATGGATCTGCTTGCTCCACCTCTAAGATCACAGAAGTCAGTTTTGACAACTACCAGTAGATGGAGCTTTGAAAACATAAGACTTCTAACTTTCAGATCCCCTGAAAGCCCAACTGAAAGACACAGACTTTCATACTCAGACAGAAATCGAAGATCTCATCCCAAAAGATCCAGAGACACTCTTAATATCTTTACTTCCAAGTTTTTCCTATTAAATCTTTTTCTTTCTTTTTTTTTACTGTTGTTGATTTCGTGTTCTAGATGTGTACCAATGCAATAACTGGAAGAATTTATTGGTTCTCTGATATATAAAAACTCTAACTATTTGTATTTCCCTGCTCTGCTACCTTCTAAGGGCAGTTAACCCCTATTCTTCCAATTTTTTTCCTTTCTTTTTTCTCTCTTCTTTTAGGGGGAAAATTAACAATAATGTTTCTTCCTGTTTTGATAGCTTATTTTTAGGTTTCTTTATCTTTTTCCCCCCATTTATCGTCTCTCTTATTCCCTCTTATCCATCCTGTCTAGCCTTGTACTCATTCCTGAGAAGAAGGATTCTGGTCAGTGCATATAGTATTTGAAATATTTTATACCTGACAAACATAATTCTAAGGGATAACTTCTTCCCTTAAATGATAACCCACACATTATTAATAACTCTTTTACCCTTCCTATGTTAGGTCACAACTATCCTAGCTTCCCTTTGGATCTATACTTTCTTTTCTACTTCTTTCCTTTCTCTTTTATTTTAAATTTAGTAAATTTTTTTAAATTTCCTTTTCTCTTCAAATTTTTTTCTTAGCAATTTCTTTTTCTTTCTACAGCAAATTATTTACCTCGTCTACTTTCTCACTGTACATAATTGGTCTATATAATCTCCTCTCTTAATTTCCCCCTTTCTCATTACCCCCCTTTCTCACTCCAAATTAGTTAACTCTCTTCAACCCCCCATTATTAAGTCTGCATAAATATTACTGCTGTAATTGTTAATCTGAATAACACTTATTTGTCTTAAAACCTGACATATGTAATAGTAAAATACTAGTGTCGCCAAAAATATTGATTATCACTAACACTAGTTGCATAGGCTGAATTCAATAGTCCATTATAGTCTGTGCTAAATAACTAATTTACTACTGCTTATTGTAAGCTTTGCTTGTACATATTGACAATTTGCTACTAGTGCATAAGGTGTTTGAAATCTGTAAGGGTAACAAATAGTTCAGAGTAAAGGGGTTTGTCTTATGAATCCAACTCTCCTGACAAAACCCCATTTCAAGTAATGGTCTGTACAGATTTCCCAATCCAATACCTTAGTCCTTAAGGCATAAAACAGGAAAAAGAACCACCAAATCTTGTATTGCTTCCACAAAGGGTTCACCTGGCATATAAAATAGAACAATCTTTTCAGACATGAGGAATCAAACTCAAAGAGGGTCAAATCAATCCCAAAACTCCCCTAGTAAGGGGGCTATGGCCAGTGACTGGGATTAAAATCTAGAACAATATATCAATGAACTGATAACAAAAAGGAACAATGAATTAAAAGAAGAGATAATGAAGGGAATAAATGAGAAAATTCAAGAGTTGAGAAACTCGATCATTAAAGAAATTGATTTCTTCAAAAAGGAAATTACAGACCTAAAATCTGCAATCAATGACATGAGAAGGATCATGCAAGAATTCAATAACAGACAAACTTCTATAGAAAATAGAACCTCTGCATTTGAAGAAAGAACTTCTGACAATGAATACAGGTTGATCAAGCTAGAGCTCACCGACACCAACAAAGTAAAACAATTAAGAGACCACGACCAGTATTTCAAGAATGTGTGGGATGAAATGAGAAGGAACAATCTGAAAGTAATTGGAATACATGAAGAAATTGAGACACGCAATAATGGTATGAGGAATATTCTCAAAGAGATTGTGAAAGAAAACATTTCTCACATATAAATGGAATCTGACATGCTCATCCAGGAAGCTTACAGGACACCCAATAGGCCTAATCAAAAGAGAAACTCACCAAGACACATCGTATTCAAAATGTACAACAGAGATCCAAGGAAACTATATTAAAAGCAGCAAGGGAGAAATGCCAAATCACATTAAAATGCAAGCCAATAAGAATTGTCTGTGACTTATCAACCTAGATGCTGGAAGCAAGAAGGTCTTGGAATAATATCTTTCAACATCTAAATGAGTACAACACGCAGACTAGAATTCTATACCCAGCAAAACTCAGCTTCAAATTTGATGGAGAAATACAAACTTTCCATGATAAAATAAACTGGCAGATTTTGTCAATAGAAAACCTGCCCTACAAAGAATTCTCAAGGAAACACTCCAGACAGTAGAACAAGCAATTGATATCCAAAATCCACAAACTGAAGAAATTCAGTGAAAGTATCACCCAGCAATAATCAAGGCAACCACAGAACTAGCTAAATAAGACACAATGGCTACAAATCAATTACACACTTCTATCCTAACACTGAACATGAATGATCTAAATGCACTACTTAAAAGACACAGACTTGCAGACTGGGTCAAAAAACAAAATCCAACTACATGCTGCCTACAAGAAACTCACCTAACAGGCAATGACATCCACAGATTAAAGGTGAAAGGATGGAAAAAAATCTACCATGCTTACAGCCCAAGAAAACAAGCCGGTGTCACTATACTTATATCTGACAAAATAAATTTCAAACATAAGTCAATCAGAAGAGATAAAGAAGGCCACTACTTAGTACTAAAAGGAACCCTTCAACAGGAAGAAATAACCATAGTTAATATTTACTCTCCAAACAACAACGCACCCAACTATGTGAATAAATTACTTCATGACATCAAACCACTTGTGGATCACAACACAATAATACTGGGGGATTTCAACACTGTGCTGTCCCTATTAGACAAATCATCAAAGCAAAAAAACAATAAAGAATTCTCCAGCCTAAATAACTCAATACATCAAATGGACTTAATAGACATATATAGAATTTCCCGTCCCAAGTAAACAGAATATACCTTCTTCTCTGCAGCACATGGATCCTTTTCCAAAATAGATCTATTCTGGTTTATAAAGATAATCTCAGCAAATATAAAAAAGTAGATATCATCGCATGTGTCTTTTCAGACCACAATGCTATGACCCTAGCAATCAACAGCAATAATTGTAACAGTAAACACACATATTCATGGAGATTGAATAATACCTTATTAATGAAAAATGGATCCAAGAAGACATGAAAGAAGTAATCCAGAACTTCTAGGAAGAGATTGAAAATGAAGACACAACATATCGAAAACTCTGGGACAGCATGAAAGATTTCCTAAGGGGAAAATTCATAGCACTGAGTGACCACGTTAAAAATGAAGACAGATCCCAAATAAATAAGCTTACACTTCATCTTAAAGCCCTTCAAAAGGAAGAAGAATCTAACCCCAAAGCCAGCAAAGAGAGGAAATAATCAAGATCAGAGCTGAAATCAGTGAAATTGAGAACAACAACAAAAAAAATAATAAAAAGAATTGATGAGAGAGCTGGATCTTTGAAAAAATAAACAAAATACATAGGCTCCTACCAAATCTAAACAAAAGAAGGAGAGAAATGCAGCAAATCAATAAAATCTTCAATGAAAAGGGGGTGATCACCACTGACCCCATGGAAATCCAACAAATTATAAGATCATATTTTGAAACCTATACTCCTCCAAATTAGATAACTTGGAAGAAATGGATAAATTTCTTTACACATACAACATCCCTAAATTGACTCAGGATGATATTGAATTCCTAAATAACCCAATCACAGGCACTTACATTCACATTGTAATTAAATGTGTACCAAAGAAGAAAAGCCCTGGACCTGATGGCTTCTCTGATGATTTTTACCACACTTTTGAGGAGGAATTAACACCTCTCCTTATTAAGTTATTTCAAGAAATTAAAAAGGAGGGAATGCTCCCATCCACTTTTTATGAAGCAACCATAACTATGATACCAAAACCCGACAAAGATACATCAAGAAAAGAAAACTACAGACCAATATCCCTGATGAACTTGGATGCAAAAATGCTTAATAAAGTACTAGCAAATCATATTCAAAAACTTTAAAAGAAGATAATCCATCATGATCAAATGGGCTTCATCCCAGGAATGCAGGGGTGGTTCAACATATGCAAAACTATTAACGTAATTCACCACTTAAGCAGAACCAAGGACAAAAATCATATGATCATATCATTGGATGCAGAAAAGGCCTGTGATAAAATCCAGCACCCGTTTATGTTCAAAACTCTAGAGAAGATGGGGTTCAAAGGACCATTTCTGAACTTTGTAAAGGCTGTATATGCTAAACCCTCTGCTAGTGTAATATTAAATGGAGAAAAGCTGAAAGCATTTCCATTAAAATCAAGAACAAGACAAGGCTGTCTGCTCTCACCAGTTTTATTCAATATTGTTCTTGAGACCCTAGCTGGAGCAATTAGGCAAGAGAAAGAAATCAAAGGGATAAAAATAGAAAGAGAGGAATTCAAACTCTCTCTTTTTGCTGATGACATGATCCTGTATCTGGAAGATCCAAAAAACTCCAACAGTAAACTGCTTGAACTCATAAACAGATTTAGCAAACTGGCAGGATACAGGTTAACTCACATAAATCAATACCTTTCCAGTACACTAATAATAATAGGACTGATGAATAAGTCAGGAAATCAGTTCCATTCAAAACATCTTCGAAAAAAAATAAAATACTTGGGAATTAACCTTACAAGGGAATTCAAAGATCTCTACAACAAAAATAATCGGTCAATGAAGAATAAAATCCAAAATGACCTTAGAAAATGGAAGGATGTCCCATGCTCTTGATTAGGCAGAATTAATATAATAAAAATGGCCATTCTACCTAAAGCTTTATATAGATTTAATGCTATGCCTATAAAGATACCTATGTTGTTCTTTACAGACATAGAAAAAGCAAGTCTCAAATTCATTTGGAACAATAAGAAACCTAAAATTGCCAAAACACTACTAAGCAAGAAAGATGAAACAGGTGGTTTTGCCATTCCAGATCTAAAACTATACTATACAGCTGTAGAAACAAAGACAGCATGGTGCTGGTATCAGGATAAGAAAGAAGACCAATGGAATAGAATAGAAGACCCTGAAACAAACCCTCAGATCTTTAAACATCTGATTTTTGACAAAGGGGGAAATATCACATGGAGGGGTGACAGCCTCTTTAACAAATAATGTTGGACAAACTGGTCAGCCACTTGCAGAAAGTTGAAATTAGACCCTTACATTTCTCCTTGCATGAGAATAGTATCAAAATGGATCAAGGAGCTAGGAATTAAACCAGCTACATAGCAACTGATGGAAGACAAATTAGGTCCAACACTTCAGCATTTGGGAGTAGGCAAAGACTTTCTCAACTTGTCTCCTAAAGTGAAGGAAGTAAAGTCAAAAATCAGTGAATGGATTCCATAAAGCTAAAAAGCTTTTGTACTGCCAAGGAAACAATCAGAAGAGTCAAGAGGTTTCCTATGGAAATGGAGAGAATCATGGGCTATGATTCCTCTGACAAGGGTCTCATATCCAGAATCCACAAAATCCTCAAAAATCTCAACTACAAAAACACAAATACCCCAATTAATAAATGGGCCAAAGAGCTAAATAGAAACTTCTCACCAGAGGACATTGATCAAGCCAATAAATACATGAGAAAGTGCTCTAAATGTCTAGTAATCAGAGGAATGCAAATGAAAACTACATTAAGACATCACCTTATGCCAGTCAGAATGGCAAAAATGAAGAAAATAAACAATAATAGATGCTGGAGAGGCTGTCGAGAGAAAGGCACACTAACACAGTGTTGGTGGAGCTGCAGAGTGGAACAATCCCCTCTGGAAAGCAGTGTGGAGAATCCTCAAAAAACTAGGGATGAGCCCAACATATGACCCTGCAATTCCACTCCTGGGTATCTTTCCAGGGGATTTACAATCAGCATATCACAGTGATGCAGCAATATCTATGTTCATAGCAGCTCAATTTACTATTGCTAGATTATGGAAACAACCCAGATGTCCCTCACTGGATGAATGGATCCAAAAACTGTGGTATATATATATACCATGCAATTTTTTCACAGCAATTAGAAACAATTTTATTGCAGCCTTTGAAGGTAAATGGATGGCTATGGAAGAGATCATGCTGAGTAAAATCAGCGAAACCCTGAGAACCAAGGGTCGAATGTCCTCACTCATCTTTGGAGGCTGGAACTAGACCCTGGCCAATGAAATATGTGCTGTACTATCATGTGTTAAATCCAGATAAGGTGTAATGTTATACAACCTAATACATTTTTAGAGATATTGTGAGAAAGGGAAGGGAGGGATGAGGATGTGTAATTGCAGGGGGCACTCCTGCAGGTAAATATAATATTCAAAAACTGTACATATTTTATATTATTTGGTAAAAACTTGTATGGTTGTGCAAAAATAAAAAAAATAAGATGAATGGGAAAAATATATGTAAGTACAATTAACTCTCTTAATGTGATACATAAAATTAGTGTTATGACTAAATTGCTTTATTAGAGCAATAAAGATCAATAAAATAATGAAATTCCATCAATGTTAACTCCAGGAGCATTGCTAAGCATGCTAACTATGCCATTTATTCTCTGTATTTAAAGATTTTCTTCCTTTGTATTTTCATAATTTATACTTTTCAATAATATTTAATTTTCATGTGAAAAAATTAACCCACAGTATGGGTAGGAATGGCAGCAGTAGCTTACCTGGGACCACTGTGGACTACAGGAGAAAGCTCAGAGTTCGTGAGAAGGTATCTAATTCTGAGCCCAATTTCTTCTATTGTCCTTTTGTCCTTGAACTAGTGCCCCACCAGTTTCACCCTCAGTTTGATCAGCTGTAAAATAGACAGTGTCTGCTTTTGAGGTAATATTTGTTCAGAAATAATCATAGTGATGTTCACCTTGGCAGCATATATCCCAACATTGGAGGGTAGAGAGAAGATGTGCTTGGCCCTTGCACAAACAAGGCTTGCAAATTTATTCACCATTTTATTGAAAAATAATAATGTCTGCTAATGTCTGCGTGCAAAAACATATTTTATTTCATACCATACTAATGGTGTGAAAATAGTAGCATTAAAATCCTCACTTTAGAGTGGACCAAACAAAGACAAAGACACAGATAAATTAAGGAAGGAAATTGTAGAGGAAATATGTGGAGAAAGTCAGGATTTGATCCCAGTCACCCAGCCTGGAGGTCCTATGCTTACATCCCTAGACAAAAATCAGTACTGCTGTGAGAACAATGACCTTCATTTTAAAGTGTCACACAGGAGTCACAGCAAGTGCTGCAGACAACCTGGGACTAAAATGCCTACCACATTCCTGTCCCTTCCAGCTCAGTCTCCCAGTGGGTGTTAAGTAGTCAGTGGAGGTTAGCATATGGGAGGGAGAGTGAGGGCAGAGCCACCAGATCTTTTTATAAATTTTATTATATTGAGGAGTTGAGTTGTAAAATAAATAGTTTAATAGTAACAATATGAAAGGTACCTGATTTTCTTTAAATCTGATTAAGTGCTCTTATTTTTTCCTTTTAATAATGTTTCCACATTTCAGGAAAAGGCATTGAAATCCACACCCACTCTCACACTTTCCCTAGAAAGGTTTAAAGATCATTTTGGTTTAAGCTTTCATACCCCCAGCCAATTCTTGGCAATTTAATATGTCACTCTTGGGAAATCAAAGTAATGCTACGGCATGATTTTTTCAGGTGGTCAGTGCTCACATAGCCACATGAAGAGAGGTACCTGATCTTAATGCAGAATCACCCCTACAGTACCCACACCCCAATTTTTGACTCATCTGTATTTCCCCTATAACAATTTTAAATGTTGATAGATAAATAGATAGATGATTGAAAGTTAGAAATAGACAAATAGATAGATAGATAGATAATTATGCATTTTCCAAAATTAAATGATTGCGTAAGTATTATTTGGCTTCTTGGGGGAATAAATTTTAAACTACATTATTTCTTGTCTCCCAGATCCCTCTTTATCATCTCTCCCTATCTCTTACCTCCCCACTGCATATCTGTGGTTCCTCTAAATTATGTGTTGCTTTGACTTTGGTGAGTCTGGGACATGAGGCATGAGGTTGATTTTTCACCCAATCCTGGATTTTGCTCCAGCCTCTGAAATTGAGGTAGAATATTTGACCCTTGAGTCTATGGGTTTGGGTGATTTTGCTCAGCATAATTTCTTCCATTGCCATCCATTTACCTTCCAATAACACTGCACTGTAGCCATACATATTGTTGAGGTTCATTTTGATATAAATATACAAACCTGATATTTAATTTGCTCCAATTCAATCACCAAAACTTTCTCTTTCCTTTCCCTCCTCATCCATTTGCCCCTTTTCCTTTATTGTACCAGGCTTTCTTCTATTTATTTATAGTTTTTTCAATTAAGGCAATTAGATACACATAATATGCAATCACTGTGGTGTAATCATACATGTGCAGAGGATTGTTTCAGAATTATTCCACCATTTATCACTTTTCACAACTCCCTCCATCCCCTCAATTTCCTTGATCTTCTACACTGATCTCTTTTCTGTTTTTATGAGATTGCCCCACCTTTATTCCACCTTCATTTGTGGAGAACAAAAAAAAGAATAAAAAACCCTCTACCCTTTTTTTGTGGGGGGCATCTACATATTTCCTTTAGCATGATGTTTTCCACTTTCACCTGTTTAGAAGCAAATCCACTATTTAATAATTCTTGATGAGCATTTGAAAATATACTCTGTCTTTATCCATTCATCCAGTGATGAGCATCTGGGTTGAGAGCAACCTTCTTATTCTGATCCCTTCCTCTTGTTCAAGGGAGTGAACCATAGGCATTAGATGGAAAGGATTGTCTTACAGAGATACAGAAATGCAGCTGGATGGCAGGTGTATATACATTTTATTTATGTTAATCTGGAGTTAGATAAACAAATGTGGCTGCTGGATTCATGGAAGAAGGCCTGCAGGAGCCATTGTTTTCTTGGCTCAACATTCATTTACCCCTATGGGTCTGGTGGCAGGTGTCTTCCCCCGGGCTGGGCCGCTGAGCCGTGAGGTGATGACGTAGGGCGGTCCCCTGCGCTCGCCAAGCCCCGCGCAGCTGCAGTAGAGAGCCCAGCCCGGAAGCCGCCTGCGCCACAGAAGTAGTCTCCATCAATGCCGCTGCCGGGTCGCGGTTTGCCGCCAGCCATCCTGACCCGACCAGAGCTCAGCGGACCCTGCGTGAGCCATGGCTCCGGCCCTGGCGGGTGAGGCGGGCGCTGGCGGGCGGCCACGGGAGGGAGGACTACACCGACCGCTCCCACCACGCACTCATCCTCGAGTCAGGGCTCGGCCCCCAGTGGTGGAGACCCCCGCAGAAGCTGCTGCACCTTGGAGGAGGAGGTGGGTGCTGGGCGGCCTTCCAGGAGGGTGCAGCCTCCTTGGGTGGGGGCACTGAGGCTCCTGGAGGGTTGACACCTGGCGGTGGGTTGGGACACACTTGAGGTGGGCTCAGCTGGGGTGGTCAGGTACCTCTTCAGGGATGGAGGTGTGGCCCGTGAGTTTGTGGGGTGTGGGGCTTGAGGAATGGCGAGCCGCTGGAGTCTACCCTGTGTGCAGGGGCGTGAGGATCCTCCAGGTGGGGACATACCTTGAGCTGTTTGGGTGGGAGCCGGTTTTGTGAAGGAATAGGTGTGTGGGTATCATTGAGGTGGTCTTAAAAGACAGAGAAGCCCCTGGGGA
>PVKS010033442.1:0-21700 GCA_004027875.1 Aplodontia rufa
CCCTGCCACGGCCCCTGCTCCTCCCTGCAAAGACCAGAAGGCTTCTCCCGTCCCCCAACCACGGCTCCTGCTCCTCCCTGCAAAGACCAGGCAGGCTTCTGTCCCCCAGCCATGGCTCCTGCTCCTCCCTGCAAAGACCAGCTAGGCTTCTGTCCCCCCTGCCACGGCTTCTGCGCCTCTGTGGCGCGTGTAGGGGGACTTCCTCTTTGTGCGTGCACTCTGGGAGAAACCCAGGGCAGCCTTTCTACCTTCTGACAGGTGTGGTTTAAATACAGCACGAAGAGACAGTTGAGTCATTGCAGAGCTGGACTCGGAACCCAAGGTGCCCTTTCCTGTGCACTGGCATGGGGTGGGCGAGAGCAGAGCCCCATCTAGTCCCACTGACCTGCAGGAGGAGGCAGCCCTACCCTGCCTGCCCCAGAGTCACAGTGTTCACCTGCTGCCATCACAGTGACCATCTGCTGAGGGCCTTTTGCAGCCATAAGCCTGGCTCTCCTGCAGTGCTTGCAGTGCCAGAGATTTTGTGCAATCAGCCTTCTTTGCACCCGGTCCCGGTCCCCGCCCCATGGGCCCTGGCTGCTTCCGCAGCAGTAGTTTCTTTGGTCCACAGTAGCATTGTCAGCCCTCCCTCCTCTACTCAGCCTGAGGTGCCTCTTGATTGCCCCAACCTGTGCCCAGGAACCTGGAGGGAGGTGGCAGTCGGGGAAAGGGAGGTGGGAGAGAGCCACCACCCTCCACGCTGGAGGAGTCCCCCAGCAGTCCCCTGAGTTGGCCCTCTGGTTTGAATAGCTTTTGCGGAGTGCTTTGCAGGGTTGGCTACCTTCCAGAAGGCACACCTAATTGGTTTTCTTTCTGATCTGCTTTTGGTTTTCAGTGACCTTTTCAGGTGTTTTATAAGCACCCACTGCGTGCTAGAAGCTGGTAGCCCAGGGCATGCGGGGCTCCAAGCCTGGCTGCGAAGAGCTGTTTGGTCTGCTGAAGGTGGATCAGTGGCCTCGTTTCCCTCCCCAGGGATCGGCCGGTAGGAACAGACCAGCTCTGCCCTCCGGCGGGCGGAACACTTCCTGC
This sequence comes from Aplodontia rufa, assembly GCA_004027875.1. Taxonomy (NCBI): domain Eukaryota; kingdom Metazoa; phylum Chordata; class Mammalia; order Rodentia; family Aplodontiidae; genus Aplodontia; species Aplodontia rufa. Next base: position 1,069 of record PVKS010033442.1, read on the forward strand.
AGATGAAAGCACCTGCCTTTTTTACTGTTAGGATTCTGGCAAGAACTGTAGGCGTGGAAGCTGCAGTCCTCCCGGCTCACCTTTCTTTGCTGGGGTCATCTCTGTGGTCTGTGGACTGCTGGGTCCAGCTCCGTCCGCTACAGTGGTGGACACTGCCCCAGGCAGCGGGAGCTGGGTGGGTCTTGATGGCCAGAGACTCCCAGCAGCCCTTGCTTGGGGACATGGGTTTGCAGCATCCAGGACAGAGCTGGCCAGTCTGGGAGCAGTTGGTGCAGCATATGCAAAACTCCTGGGAGTGCTGGCTGTGGGAAACGTCAGGGGCCGTCAGCTACACCCTTACCAAGTGCTGCAGGTCACTGGCACAACTGCTCCCTCCATTACACCCCGTGAGGTGGCCAGGATTGGCTTTTGTGTAGAGAGGAAGTCTGTGCACAGAGGGTGAAGTCACATGGCCAGCCTCGTCTGGATAGTGAGTCTTGGGGACTGAGATCCCGGGTTTGTTCTCCCCGAGGAACCAGCTGACTGCAGCCAGCCTCTGAACTCTGGTTTCAGTAGCTCCCGGGACAAGTGCCAGCCTAAGGGTGGGCCAGGTGGCTTCTCCCTCACCGCTGTTTCCTACCTTGTGATGACTACTTAATCTTACATCCTAGGGCAGATGACCAGCTTATCATAGTGCCACCAAATGTGAAAAACCTGAATTTGAAGACCACCGCTTGATAAAACAGGACTTTGCTCAAACTTTTTGCTAAGACTTACTCTTCACTATTTGGTGCCATTTGTCATTGTCCCAGGCTGAGACGGGGAGAGCTGAGATTGAGCTTGAACCACTTTTAATGCCCCCACTTCCTAGTTGCTAGACCCCATGCCAGGCCTTCAAGAGTCATTTTAAGCCTCTGCCTCAAGGATGCTCCCTAGAATCAATTTCTAGGGCAAAGTTCTTGGCCTTAAAATGTTTCTGAGCCCACTGAGGATTTCAGTACCAGTGGAAAGGGGGAGAATCCATGCCCCAAATGAAGGACAGGTGCCAAATCGCCCCAGCACTGGGGAAGGACTGAGCAGTGGACAGTCTGGCATTTATTACCAGGAGTCCAGCCCTGAAGGGAAACAGAAGACACCGCTCCTGCCCTCTAATAGCTGGTGACCAACATCATTAAGAAGTGGGCTAGGGATGTGGCACAGTGGTAGAGCACCCCCGCCCCGGCAGGTGCAAAGACATAGGTTCAGGCCCCAGCACAGCAGAAAGCAACCACATGGCCTGCCCGCCATTGTGCCTGCGCCTCTTAAGAGGGCACCTAACGGCCTGAGCTTGTGTGGCAGCCTCGACCCCCTCACTTGCTGTCCAAGCCCACCTTTCATGGCTCTGCATATACTGCAGACACCCATCCATGCCATAGACCAAAGATTCCCCAGTGTCAGTGGGACCATGCGGCCCTCAGGAGTGGGACGTGGGCTTGCGACAGGGCCTGAGGGTGAGGGGCACTTTGCTTTCTCCTGTAGGAACTGCTCCTATCTGGAGTGAGGTGCCCCTGCAAAGTTAGAACCTGGGTCTCCACCTGAGCGCCCTTCCCCAGCCTGGCCCACCCTCTACGGGACCATCTGGTGCTATCCTGCAGGTGGCGAGCCACACCCGCCTCTCTATCCTCTCCTGCAGAGTAAGCCTTAGCCCTGTAGACGAGGTGCTCAACTTTTTTTGTCCTTGAAAGGACCAGACAGTGCCATAGCCAGTGGCCTTCGCTTTCACGTCTCCCACACGTTGGTAAAGAAGGTGGCCCCCTGGGCTCAGCGCAGCAGTAGGGATTCCAACGCTGTATCCCACCCGGCCCGTGCCCGCTGTGCCTTTGTGCCCTGTAATCATTAGTAGCACCTCTCCCACTTAGGGCAGCAATGATGAAGCATGTGTCCCACTTCAGGGAGCCGCCAGGTCAATGGGCCACTTCTCTCATCACTCCAGGACCGTGGGCTGCAGGTGGCGTTGCCAGCCAACTTGCGTCAGCTAGTGGGACGAGGCTGGGGATCCCCAGGCACCCAGGCTGACGGGCTCCAGTGGTGGCTTCTGCTTCGATGGCTGTAGCATGCAGACTACACTTCACCGGTAGACTTGTTGTTTTGGTTGTGTGTTTTTAATAAAAAAAAAAAGCTTGACTGGTTTCAAGCGTCATTGTAAGAATGAAGCGTCTGTGGGTTTTATTTGGCAAGGAGGACGCATAGCTTCCAGCCCAGGCATCTTGGCCTGGGGCCTTTGGGATCAAGGAAGAAACCTGAGCCAGCAGTGTTGGGGCATTGTCCAAAATTCGGGCTGGCTCCCTGGGCCCTAGGGCACCTTCTGTGAGCTACAGCGTCCACAGAGGGGAGTGCTCCCTTTATCTGCCATATCTCACCTGCTCAGTGTCACTCACACAGCGAGGCGTCTTGACCCTCTTCCTGCCATTGCTGCTGATGGGCAGTGCCACGTGGTCTGTCATAGTCCAGCCTTGGGGACAGCCAGAACCACCTGCTCCCCGGGCAGTAGAGGGTGCAGCCTGACGCTTACTTCTGCACAGGCAAAATCAGCCCAAGGTAAACTCCCCAGTCCCAGGTGACTGAACAAAGTGACAGCACCACCCACCTTGTGAGGGAGAAGACCAGCAGAGCCTCTGCACAGAAGGATTTTAATGGGGGCTCCATCCACGACCCTCACCCTTCCTTGGGGGAAACATAGACTGTCAAGACCTGGCAGATCTTGCTCAGGATCAGGGCTCGTTAATACCGTGATCTCCGCTCCCAGAGGAGGGAAGCTTGTGGTTCAGGCCCCGGGAGTGTGCAAGGCCTGACCTGGCTTAGCTGCAGAGAACTGGCAGTGATGCGGCTGCCTGGGTGGCGTGGGGGGCCTCCAGGGATGGGGCAGGAACCAGACTGTGCATCCGGAACTCCCACTTATCTCCAGGGCTGCACGCTGGCCCCTGGCCTGCCTCCAGGTGGCACCTGGGACTGGCACGCGCCATGGCCATGCCTGCTGTTTCACAACATGATGCAGCCGTCCCACCCTCACTCCTGTCCGTCCCCATTGCTAAGAGGCCACGATGTGTTTCTGGGCCGAGGATTTATGTTGGGGACCACTCTAATGCCCATTCCTTCTCCAGCTCAGTGTCATCCAGTCCCCGTGTGGCTCCTTGACTCCTTGCAACCCATGCTGCCAATCAGTGGCTCTCTAGTGTTAGTGGCCATGAGTCACCAGGGAGCTTGCCAAGCAGACACCGGGCTTAGGCCCCTGAAGGTCACAATCGGTGACCGGCATCCGTGAGAAGCACGTTCTGAAGAAGGTGGGAGCTCCGTTCCCAATAGTCTGTTCAGCTGCGAAGCCAGCAATGGACGGATTGATGAGGTCACAGCCTTCGTGATCCAAGATTCCTAAAGGTCCCACCTCTGAACACTGCTGCATGGAGGACCAAGGCTTTGGGGAATATTCCAGATCTAAACCATAACAAGCTTTATTTATATTAGGTTGCTCAAATGTACAGGCCATGAAACTATTCTCAGAGCATCTAGCAGGAGCAAGGTTTCGTGACATAAACTCTGGAAAAGATCAAACTTCAAATTTCAGCCCTACCTTGATTTCAATCTGAACCATGACCCCTGCCTAGCTTAGCCTGATCCCTCACCCTGATTCCAGCTACAATGACCTCGAGCTGCAGTGCTGATATTAGCAGCAGCTTGAGCTCAAATACTTGTTTGAGAGGCTGGAGCAGTAGCTCCACAATTGGAGCGCTTACTTGGCATGTGCAAGGACCCGGGTTCAAATCCCAGCACCACATGGACAACTAAGTGTCGGAGGAACAAAGGCCAGATGAAAAAATTAAATTGTTTCTCTCTCACTGTCCTTCTCTCTCTTTCTGCCCACCCCCTCTTCTTAAAGAGAGAGAAAGGAGAGAATCAATTTTATTTAGTTTTTTTTGTGGCTTTCATTGCTCCAACACTTAGCTGTGTACATGGTACTAGGGTTTGAACCTATGACCTCACGCGTGCCAGGCAAGCGCTGTAACCACTGAGCCACCATGGTTCCAGCACCTTCTCTCTCTCTTAAAAAAAAAAAAAAAAAAGCAACTTATTTGAACGTCGAGCTGCTCGTGAACATCAAGGTTCCCTGTGCCGTTGGTCTCATGTGGAGCTGTCTGAAGGATTTTCCCACAGTGAGTTTGCCACCTCTGGGATACTGGGAAACAGATCCCAGGAGGGGACTTTTTCTCCCTCCTACAAGGTTTTCCGTTAGAGACCTGTAAGTTAGTTCCAGTGTCCAGAACATGTTCAAGTTAATGAAGCCCAGGTTCGTCTCTTAAGATGCAGAAGGCCCAGGTCCCACAGTTTACTTATGCCCTATGTCCCTTCTCAGCTGCATGGAGCTGGCCATGGATGTCTCTAGTCAAGGAGGGAGGAGCAGCCGGCTCCCGCAGCCTATGCTGTTCACTCACCGACATGAACTTTCAGCCTGTATTCAGTCTACGTGCATATTTATATATTTTAATGTGTATATAAAGTACACAAATAGGGGCTGGAGCTGTGGCTCAGTGCTTATGTTGCTTTCCCGGCATGCGCAAGTACACGGGTTCCAACCCCAGCACCCATGTACACAACTGAGTATCAGAGCAGCGAAAGCCATGTGAAAAACTCAATAAAAATGGATTCTTCTCTCTCTCTCTCTCTCCCACTGTCCTTCTCTCTTTTAAATAAAATAAAAATAAAACAAATAAATAAAGTTCACGAATCAATGAACATAGACAGAATTGCATGGTTCTCTCTTCCCTGGGAACAGAGCTCCATTAGAGCAGCTCCCCAGCCCCCTGTGTGTCCCCGAGGAAGAGGAGGAATTCTCCAAACGGTCGCTGGTGAGGGCAGTGGGAGCCAGGCGTGCACAGCTCAGTTTCTCCCTCTCTCCCGGTGGGGTCAGATGACCTGGAGTGCACATTCTGCTCCGCCCCAAAAAGGGTGCCTGTAGCTGGGTCAGTGGGCACATCTAATGCTGGATTCAGGCTCAAGAAGCCTGTAACTGCCACACCTATGCCTGATTCTCCCCTCGCCCCTTCAAGAACCAAGTTAACATTTCGTTCCCATCTCCCTGATCTCTCTCTTCTGAACCCAGGCAAGGAGAAGGGAGAGCTATTTATTTGACTCTTTTAAAACTTTCATCAATTTTCCCTCATTTGTGGAGGCTGGAGCAAAACCCAGGCTTGGGTGAAAGGGAGTCAAGTTCATGTACTAAACCCACCAAGGTCGAAGCAACACATAATCTAGGAGGACCATAGATATGTAGGAGGTGGAGGGAAGAGGGGAAGGAGGGGAGAGGGAGGGACTCAGCAATGTAGCTTACTCTTTACTCACCTGAGAATCCAAATACTTACACAATCATTGAATTCTGGGACATGCACAATTGCATATATGTATGTGTGTATAAGACATATCTGTTATGGGGGAAAATAGAAGAGTGAAGAGACAGGTGATGTGGGGGTGATTCTGGATTAGGATCAGGGGCATATCATATTGTTACTACAAATACATTTATGATTGTACAGCAGCACAACTCCTCAATATAATTGTTTTAAAAAACTTTTATCAGGGGTTGGGGATTTAGCTCAGTGACAGAGCACTTGCTGAGCATGCTCAAGGCCCCAAGTTCGGTCCTCAGCCCTGAAATAAATAAATAAATAAATAAATAAATAAAAATAAAAAACTTTCATCAGCTACTGATTAAACTAGCTTTACCTGATCTATTATGTTATAATAAAATATATATTCAAAATTAAATGTTTCTAAAGGATAAAATTAAAATATACAATGATATAGGTATTAAAAATATAATGGGGGGGGCTGGAGCAGTAGCTCAGCCTGGCATGCGTGAGGGCATGAGTTCAAACCCCAGCACCACGTACACAACCAAGTGTCCAAGCAATGAAAGCCACGTGAAAAACTAAATAAAATTGATTCTCTCTCTCACTGTCCCTCTCTCTTATTAAAAAAGTATATATATATATATATATATATATATATTATACATATATATACATATAGCTGGATCGGTGCCTCAGCAGTTGGAGCACTTACCTGGCAAGCCCAAGAAGCCAAGTTCAAACTCCAGCATACACAAATAAGTGTCAGAGAAACAAAGCCCAGATGAAAAGCTAAATAAAAATTGATTTTCTGTTTCTCCCTCTGTCTCTCTCTCTCTTTCTCTTTCTCCCCCCATTTCTTTTTTTCTTTTTAAGAGAGAAGGACAGTGAGAGAGAGAGAGAGAACAATTTTTATTGAGTTTTTCACATGGCTTTCGTTGCTCTGACACTTAGTTGTATGCATGGGTGCTGGGGTTTGAACCCGTGTATTTGTGCATGCCGGGCAAGCACTGTACCCGCTGAGTCACCACTCCAGCCCTCCCCCCATTTTTTACAAAAGAAATAAAAAAATTTAAAAAGGGTAAATCCAGAATGTTACGCAAGAACTTGCATAACTGTTCTGAACGCGTCTGTGTGAAAACGGACCAGCCATTCCTGGCTCCATGGAAAAAACGTGCGGCTGGGTGGATTGGCCCCAGGGACCGCAGTCTGCGGCCGCCTGCCCAGTGACTCCGCATCTTCCGTGTTACTCCTTTTCCTGACATGAACAAGTGAGTTCGTGGAATACTCCTCAAGAGGACCTGAAACACTTCACTGTCTGGTCCATTCCTTCCTTGGAGATCCGTGTCCCACCCTGGCACGACACAGACTCGGAATCCTGCAGTGAATAACTGTGTCATCTGACTTCACCCACTGTCCCACGATGTGTTTGGCTGCAGAATCCTCCCGTTCACGGAACATTTCTGAACATCACGCAGAACTCACTTTGGGAAATGCTGCCGTGGATGCTAATGTAAAACATTATTGAGCTTGTTTCCCTGAAGGTATCGCTTGGAGGAGACTGGCATGGGCAGGGCAGGTCAGTTCCTGTCCTCAGCAGAATAACCAAACCCAGTTGGGCTTCGGAAAGGACAGCGATTGCCCTATTTTCCATCGTGTGCTCATGCCCGTAAGAATGTTCACCTGGAGAGCCCTGCAGAAGTCCCTCGTATAAGGACGAGGATGCCTGGTAGCATGTGCACCCTGGGAGGAGCAGAGCAGCTACTGTGCGTCCTTGGAGGAGATCTGAGACCTGTGCCAAGTTCAAGTTCATGCTCCTGCAGACATGGATTTGCTGAGCTACTTTTCCTTTTTTTTTTTTTTTTGTACTGGGGATTGAACCCAGGGGCACTTAACCACTGAACTACATCCCCTTTTTATTTTTTAAGACAGAGGTTTGCTAAATTTATTAGGGCCTCTCTTAAGTTGCTGAGGCTGCCTTCAACTTGTGATCCTCCTGCCTCAGCCTCCTGAGTTACTGGAATTATAGACATGTGCCACTGAGCCTCACCTTTTATTGTACTTTTTTTTTTAAGAGCAAGAGAGGGAAAGTGAGAGAGAGAGAGAGAAAATCAACTTTATTTATTTTTTTCATAAATAAAAGATTTGGGCTTTGTTTCTCTGACAGTTGTGTGTGTGGTGTTGGGATTTGAACCCGTGTCCTTGCACATGCCAGGCAAGAACAATACCACTGAGCCACTGCTCCAGCCCCTCGTTGTACTTATTGCCTGTGGTAAAACACACGTAACATGACATTTACCATTTCAACCAGTGTGTAGTTGGGTGCGCTGTTGTGTATCAACCGCCACCTTCCACCTGCAGAACTTCATCTCCCCACCCTGAAGCTCTGTTCCCAGTGAGCACCAGCTCCACATCCTTCCCACCCTGCAGCCCTTTTGCACCCTCCTGTTCTCTGCCTCTGTGGATTTATTTTTATTTATTTATTTATTTTAAGAGAGAATGACAGTGAGAAAGAGTGAGAGAGAGAGAATCAATTTTTATTGAGTTTTCACATGGCTGCTTTGCTCTGACACTTAGCTGTGTACGTGGGTGCTGGGGTTTGAACCCGTGTACTTGCACATGCGGGGCAAGCATCGTAACCACCAAGCCACCGCTCCAGCCCACGATGTTGCTTTTTATTTGTAATGCACATGTAGTACGTGTATGATGTGTGTACACGTATGTATGTGTATCTGGGTACTGGTTTCTTTTCAGCTTTGCTGCAGTTCTGTCTCCACTCACTCTGACAGGGCGGAGCCAGCTGCTGCCCCGCAGTGTCTGGAGTCCATTCACCTATCCATTCTGCACACCTTGAGCCTCACTTTCCACCAATGAAAAACTTTGGTTAAAGTAACATCATGGCGCCTTCGGTCCCTGTTTGGCAGAAAAACATCACTTAGGTGTGAAGTTCATCTTGGATCTGTTCTCCTAGCCCATGAAATTCAAAATGCCAGCTGGGGATCCCTGCTCACTTGCTAGCAGAACTTGATTGTTGGGGCCAACATTCACATTATTTAGAATCTGCCTATCATCAAGCTGGAAGTTGAGAATTTCTACATTCTGGGCTGGGGATGTTGCTCAATGGTAGAGCACTTGCCTAGCAGACACATGCACCACAAGAACTAGAAAAAGAACAAAAGAAAAAGATTTCCATGCCCTCAAAGAGAAGCTTTTGCCCAAGTTAGGAAACACAGTCTTCCTGTTTAGTCCTAACACCCCCCAACACCCCCAGCTCAGCCTCCCAGCTCTGGCATCAGCAGACTCCCCTGATGCAAGTCTCTTTGCCACAGACTGCTCCCCTTCCCGTAAGAGCCTCTCCTCAGGCCAAGGAGGACGAAGAAGTTTCCTGTATATTCTGGAAGGGTGTCAGAAACTGTCAGTGTGGCTGGCAGTCACACAGCCATGGTGTGTTTGGAAATACTCAAACAATTCCTGCAACTTCATTTTTAATACCAAAATTAGCGATGGGAAACACCGTGGGGAATAGTGAATTGAGCACTTTAATCACTATGTTATTTTACATATTTTCATATGAAAACAAACAGGAATATGTTATGCATTAGAATAAAAACCTCGCTTGAATTTTTAAGACAAACTTGAGACAAAAAATAAAATGTTGGCTTGAGTGGGCTGCTCCAGGCTAACCCCAGGCCCAGGCCCCAGGAAGGAAAGTGTGAGAGAGCAGCCATCAGCCACTCTGCCCTAACCAAGCAGGCCAGAGGCCCCCAGGCCCCGGCCCTCCAGGTGTGTCCTGCTCCCAGCCCAGGACCAACCAAAGCCTGATGCCCAAGAGGCCCAGGGAGAGAGCGGCCCTCAAAGGTCTCCTCACTGGGGCTGAAGGGAGGGGAGAGAGGTGAGTTGATAAACTCAGTGTCTGCAAGAAATTCCCATGTCTCAAAGCTTCCTCATTCTTCTGCTCATGTGTCAAGGAGCCCCTCTGTCAGTGACTGCCAGTGTTCATTGCTTTTTGGTCTTTACCTTTGGTAGTTTTGTTTTGTTTATTTGTTTGTTTTTAATCTAAGGAATACAAATGTACGAAGCCAGTGACTGATAAGTTCTGGATTCCCAAAGTGAACTTCAAATATTCAGAATCAGGACTGGGGGACACTGAAGACTCAGGCCAGGGCCCGAAGAGGTGGCACAGTGGTAGACTGCTTGTTGCCCGGATGCACAAGGACCTGGGTTTGGTTCCTTGCACCACACATACAATTAAGTGGAGGAAAAACAAAAACCAGATGAAAAAATAAAAATTAACTCTCAATCGAAAAAAAAAGAAAGAAAGAAAAGAAAAAATCCATTAAGACTGAAGCTCAGGGAGCAGCCCCCGCCCAGCAGAAGTGCCAGCCCAGCCAGGTCTCTGGCCCACCCAACTCCCACACCCAGAGCAGCTCCACTCAGTCAACACTCTGGCCCAGATCTGTCCCCACCACCCATGCCTGGAGCAGCCCCTGCCCAGCCGACACTCCAGCCTATGCCTCCAGCCCCTGCGATGTGGGCATCTCCACCAGCGCCCACCTGAGTGCCCAGGACAGCTTCTGCAGCATGGCTCTGTCTGTCACAGGAGACCCACAGCTGCTGCTGCCTCAGAGGTGGCTTCTACAACACACAGGGGCAGCACCGCCAAGCCCAGCAGCTTGCGGGAACTTCCTGGTGACCCATTGAGCCGCATCCTACAAACGGAGTAGGCACTGAGTGGGGCAGATCTCCAGCAAGACCTGGAGAGAAGATTTCCAGCACCAGGAACGTCTCTGCCATTCACCAAGTCAAGCCAGGTTCAAGGTCAAAGTGCTCCTCCCTAAGCTTGCTGTCCCAGGCCACGGAGCAGAGGCTGCTTCTTATTATCTGCCACTGTCTTTTTAGGGTTCCATTTCTCTTCCATAAAGTCAAAAGGATACCTGATACCAAGACTAGACAAAGGCATTTAAAGAAGAAAAAATAGACAAATATCTCTCATAAACATTGATGCAAGGACTGGAAAAGTGTGCAGCGGTTATGGTGCTTGCCTGGCATGTGCAAGTACACAAGTTCAAACCCCAGCACCACATACACAATGATGTCTCAGAGCAAGGAAAGCCATGTGAAAAACTCAATAAAATTGGTTCTCTCTTTTAAAAATTAATAAAAAACATAGATGCAAAAAAATGAGAACAGTTTTGGCAAACTGAAGGCAACATGATCAAGTTGGGTGTATGCAAGAGACTCAAGATTGGTTCAATATTTGCAAATCAATCAGTGTAACTCAACATAATAACAAAATTAAAAGGATGAACTATGTGCCCATCTCAAAAAATGTATGTGGAACAAGCAGCTTCCTTCCTTCCTTCCTTCCATTCTTTCTCCCTCCCTCCCTCCCTCCCTCCTTCCCTCCCTCCCTCACGTTCTTTCTTTCTTTCATACTCAGAATTGAACCCAGGGGTCTTTAGCCACTGAGCAACATTCCCAGGCCTTTTTTATTATTTTGAGATAGGGTCTCTCTAAATTGCTTAGGGCCTTGCTAAGTTGCTGAGGCTAGCTTTGAAGTTGTGATCCTCCTGCCTCAGCCTCCTGAACAGCTGGGATTACAGATGTGTGCCACAGCTGGAACAAACATTTTTCAAAATTCAAATCTATTCCTGATTTTTAAAAAACTCTCAGCAATAGCAAAACAAACAGCTAAATTTTAAGATGAGCAAAAGATCTCAACATATAATCCAACAAAGAAATATACAAAAAGCTAATAAGGAAATGAAAAGATGGTCAATGTCATTGGTCACCAGGGAAATGGAGAAGCTGCAATAGGATCCCCACTACCCTGCTGCTAGAATCACTGACTTCAAAGCCTGACCCAGGCCTGCAGAGGTAGCTTGGTGGTAGAGAGCTTGCCTAGCATGCATGAGGCCCTGGGTTTGATCCTCAGTACCTCAAAAGGGAGGGAAAACCCGGTCCATACTGAGTATTGGTAAGGACGAGAAAGTGGAGTTTTCATGTGCTACAGGCTGGAATGGGGAAAGGTGAGACCATTTGGGAAAAGTTTGGCAGATTTTTTTTTTTTAGTTTGACATAGTCTCACATATTGGAGGGAACTGTTGTTATATAATCATGCATACATGGATATTGACATAGTGGGACAGTAAGGTGAGGTTGATCCTAGACCAGGATCTACCCCCTTCATCCATTCCCTGAACTCCTGTCTCCTCTGAAATGCCACCATACTATAGTTTGAAATGAACGTGTACGTGTGTAATAATTGTTGACCTTTCTGAGGTTCTCTGCCTGCCTGTGTATAGCTAGGCTTCTAATGGGAGTTGAGTATTCCCCGTTGTATTGATAGCCTCTCTTACCTCCCTCCCCTCCTTCCCCCCCCCCCCCCCCCCCCCCCCCCCCCCCCCCCCCCCCCCCCCCCCCCCCCCCCCCCCCCGCCACCTTCATAGTTATGGTTCCCCTAGTTTATGTGGAGTTTCAACTATGGTGAGTTTATTACTTAAACTCAGCTGACTATCATGCTAGGTTTTACTCTAGCTTCCACAGATGAGAGAAAACATTTGGCCCTTGTCTCTGAGTTTGGGATATTTCACTCTGCATAATTTTTTCCATTTCTATCCATTTGGCTGCAAAAGGCATGATATTGTTCTAACAGTGGAGTAGAACTCCATAGTGTATAAATTCCACAATTTATGAATCCATCCATCCAGTGAGGGGCATCTGGGTTGGTTTCAGAGTTTAGCTACTGTAAACTGAGCTTTGCCAGCTTCTTTAAACAAACCAAACCCCAATGCAGCAGCACACACCTATAACCTGCAGCAAGTAGGGAGGCAGGAGGACCTCAAGTTTGAGTCTGGGCAACTTAGACAGACTCTGTTTCCACAATAGGAAAAGAGGCATGGAGGGCTGGGGATGTAGTTCAGTGGTAGAGACACATCTCTGACCATTTTTATTTTTTATTTTGAGACAGGGTCTCACAAAGTTGCTTAGGGTCTTGCTTAAGTTGCTGAGGCTGGCCTTGAACTTGCAATCTTCCTGCCTCAGCCTCCTGAGCCACTGGGATGCACCATCGCACCCAGATCATGATCTTGACTTCATTATCATCACTGATAATACTGATTCATTAACTTGATGGTTTTGAGGACTGACACATATACTACACTGATAAAATTGTCAACTGCAGGTATGTGCAGTGTAGTATTAAAATTTATTTTAAGTCATGTTAGTTGCCAACCAATACATATTTATCGTGGGAGGAGGCAGGAGAGGTGCAGGAAGGCCAGTTAGGAGGCCTTGGTGGGACAAGCGGGCGGCAGCAGAGAATAAGCGCACACTTCATGGGTAGGGTAAAGGGAGCTTGGTAGGTGACTGGTGTGGGAAGCGAGGATGACGGAACAGAAGTCACCTTAACTCCTGGGGCTGCGGCTGGGGCAGGGGATAAAAGAAGACTAAAGCCCAAGCAGTTCATCAGTGAGGGTGGAGGGCCGGGCTTTGTGCTGGAAATTCCCTCTGCGGACCAAGTTCCTTCAGGAGATGCCTGATGGTGACTAAAAGCTGCCGATCCCTGGGAGCCACTCCAGATGGACCAAATTAGAATCTCCAGGAAAAATGTGATTTTGAAAAGCTTCCCGCGTGCCTGGAATCCATTCCTGAGTCTGACCACTACTGGACCCATTCTCCATTCCCATTTTTCCTTTTTCCCATTTCTCCTCCTTCTTCCCTATGCCCTTTGCCAGTTCTCCATGGAGAATTAGCTGAGTAAAGACAGCTACAAACATCACACAACACAGGTGCCTGCATATATCAAGCACAAGCTACTAGAACTAATAAATGAATTCAGCATAGTTCCAGGACGCGTTCAATATTTAAAAATCCTGTATTTCTTGGGGCTGGAGAAGTGGTTCAGCGGTTACGGCGCTTGCCTGGCATGCGTGAGTACGTGGGTTTGAACCCCAGCACCACGTACTCAACGAAGTGTTGGAGCAATGAAGGCTACATGAAAAACTAAATAAAGTTGATTCTCTCTCACTCTTCCTGTCTCTAAAAAAAGAGAAAGATCACGTATTTCTATACACTGGCACTAAGTAATCTGGAAAGGAAGATAAATCCATATACAATAGTATGAAAAAGAAAGAAATTTATGAATAAATTTAACAAAAGAAGTGCCAAGCCTTATACTGCAAAATAATGAATTTAGGACACAAGAATGTGGGGAAACATCCACAATCTTGAATTGACAGGCTGGGATTCCATGCATTTCCCATCAAAATCCCAGCAGTTCTTTCCGCAGAAATGGACAAGCTGATCGCAAACTTCAAACAGAAATTGAGGGACCCAGTACAGCCAAAATGACTGGGTGTGGTGGTGCATGTTTGAGCCAGGAGTTGGAGGCCAGTCTGGGTTATAAGGAGACCCCATCTCAGTAAAGAACAAAGGTGGAGAACGCACGCTGCCCAACTTCAAAACTTATAGAAAAAGCAATCGAGTGGAGTGGCACCTACATAATCAAGACCCAAAGGTCTAGAAGATAAAGTCCAGAGTCCAGAAATAAACATTTATGATCCACTTATTTTTGTGCAGAGTGCCAAGATGATTGAGTGTAGAAAAAAAAGTCTTCTCAAAACAGTTGCTGGGACACTGAACACCCACACGCAAAAGGATGGGGTTGGACTCCTGCTTCGTACCATATACAAAAATTGAGTCATCTTATTTTACATGTATGTTATTTTTTTACAGAAAGAAAGAGGGAGAGAGTGAGAGAGACAGAGAAAGAGAGAACAAATTTAATTGATTTTTTTCATCTGGTTTTTGTTTCTCTTAGTTGTGTGTATGGTGCTGGGGTTCCAACCCAGGTCCTTGTGCATGCCAGGCAAGCACTCCAACTGCTGAGCCACCACCCCAGCCCCCACATGTATTTTATTACAATTTTAAAAGAAAAAATAAAGATCTAAAAGCAAGAGTCAAAACTACAAAATGCAGAGCAAAATATAGGTGCAAATCCTCATGACTGAGCTTAGACAATGTTTTTATAATTGAGCCCCAAAGCCCAAGCAGCCAAAGAAAAGTTAAGTAAAATGGATTTAATTAAAATTAAAAATGTTTGTGCTTGGGCTGGAGTGGTTGCTCAGTGGTTATGGCGCTTGCCTGGCATGCACAAGGACACGGATTCAAACCTCAGCACCATGTACACAACAAAGTTTCAGAGCAACAAAAGCCACATGAAAAACTAAATTAACTCACTCTCTCTCTCTCTCGCTATCCCTCTTCTTAAAAGAAAGAAAAAAATCTGTACACAAATGTTCACAGCAGCTATATTCATAATGGCCCCCAAGCTGGGCATGGTGGCCCATGCCTAAAATCAAAACCAGCCTTATCCACTTAGACCCTGTCTCAAAATCAAAACTAAAAAGGGCTGGGGATGGGACTCAGTGGTAAGTGCCTCTGGGTTCAATCCCTGGTACCAAAACAAACAGATAAACACCATAATGGCCCCCCCCATGGAAATAATCCAAATGCCCATCATCAGATGAAAGGACAAATCAACGTCTAACGATACAATGGCCACACAAAGGATGCAGGTTGTAGCGTGGGTGAACCTTGAAAATATGCTAGGTGGAAGAAGCCAGTCTCAAAAGGCTACCTATTTTTTTTTATTGCATTTATGGGACAGGTCCAGAAAAGAGCAGTCTATAGGGACAAAAAGCAGATTGCAGTTTGTCAAGGGCATGGGGTGGAGAGGTTGGAAGAAAAAGGGGAATGGCTGTTAATATGTATGGGGTTTCTTTTGGGGGTGATGAAAGTATTCTAAAATCAATGGACTGTGAAAATATTAAAGAATCATTCAATTGGGGCAGGTAGAGCACTTGCCTGGCACATGCCAGGACCTGGGTTCAAACTGCAGCGCCACATACACAACTAAATGTCAGAAAAACAAAAACCAGATGAAAAACTAAAATTGCCTTTTTCTCTCTTAAAAAAATCATTGAATTGTAGAATTTAAATTGATGGAATACATGGTATAACCACAAAGGTGTTTAACATTTTTTGCCAGGCATGGTAGTGCAATGCCTGGGAGTTACTTGGGAGGCCACAACAGGAGAATCCCAAATTTGAGGGATTTTGCAGCTTGGGCAACTTAGCTAAGGCCCTGTCCCCACCCCACCCCCAAATTAAAAGGGGTTGAGGATGTAGCTCAGTGGTAGAGCACTCCTGGGCTTAACCCCAGTACCAGGACACACACACACACACACACACACACACACATACGTGCGCGCGCGCGCACTATCCTATAGAAGGTATTTAATATACTGGGCTATGCAGTAAGTTTAGATACATGATGTTAGATACGAAGAGATGAGTTAGAGTCCCCACAACGCTAGCAGGGTTATATTGGCCTCACTTGATAGGTGGAGAAACAGCTCTGCAGAAATCTAAGGTCACACAACTAGTACAGTTGGAAGCCAGATTCCAACCCAGGAAGTTAATAGCAGAGCTGGGATGCTTTCTGCTATGTGGCTCTGCTCCTGGGAGCTGTGGCTCTGCTCTAAGATGAAGGAGAGGTGGAGAGCAACCATTGCTGAGAATCCTTCTGGGAGACTGCAGTCTCTTGCTAGTGCCAGCCCCTCACTGCTCAACAGAAAGCCCTCCTCATTTGGGTGCCTCCCATCTGTTTAATAGACATTGTAGAAGTCTTGGTTTCTGCAATTTCTAGAGCGAAATTCAGGACAAAGCAATTTCTTTGCAAATATTCAGCATGCAGCTGAATGAAGTGATGTCTGTCTGCCAGTATTGAGTTTTCAGTTGAGAAAGATCAGACAGGCTTTGTTACACAGACCCTGATGGCAGCCACTTCTGCAAACTCATAAAGACATCAATTGTAATCAGCTCTTTTTGAAAGTTCAGGACCACAACTGAGGACAATGCTAATTCTTCTGTGTACGTCTAAAATAGCAGACTTCTGTTTCTCACAAGGCATTTCTGTGTTTTCACACGAGTTCAGGGTTTTGTTTATTGTTTAACCTTTGTTTTTTTTCTGATTATCAAATGAACACTGAGGACCTAAATCTCTAAATTTTGGTCTGTTTATGAAAGCTAGATTTCCAGATGTGCAATAATTAGGAGTCAAAGAGTATGAACATTTTTAAGGTTCTTGATCCGCCTTGCCAAATTGCTTTGCAAAGAGACTGAACCAATTTACACTCCCACCAGCAGTGGATGAGAATACATTTAAATGCAAATCGCAAACTGCAGAGCATCTCTTTCTTAAGTATTTCACTTAAAATTTTTTTTCCTTTTCTTTCTTTCTTCTTTCTTTTTTGTAAATGAGAAGCAAAAGCTGACCCAGGATGTTAAAAAAAAGAAAGCCTGGTGTAAAAGTGGAGCAGATAGTTAAAACAGCTCTTCCGCAGAAAAATAAGCTTTCAGAAAGGCCTAAGCAGGAGGATAAAAATTTCAAGGCGTCATATAGCAAGAAGCACAATTCTAAAAGGACTGTTAACAATTTGGCTTAGATTAGGATGGTAACCGCCAAGAATGTTGGGCGTGGTCAACGTACCAGATTCGAGCTTAGGAAAAGCAGAGTTCACTGATTTATGCTTCACTGTTTGCAAGACGGGTTAATACACCTGAAGGCAGGTCTTGCGAAGTGGCTTTGTCTGAATACCCCATCCCGTGAGGATGAAACCAGCCCGTGCGGACTGAACTACTGTCAGCGACCATCTCTCGCAGTGCGGGACGCCTGGCCCGTGTGGTCCGCGTCCAGACGGCAACCACAAGGACCGCCCCACGGCTGGGGCGCAGAGATTTTCGGGGGCTGGCGAGAGGAAGCCCACACCCGGGCTACGACCCAGAGAGCTGCCCACGAATGCAAGAGGTGCTGAGACCTCATCGTCGGCCAGCACCCGTGTCCCCCGGCCCCCTCGTGCCCCACCCCGCTTGAGAGTCTTGCTCACTACTTCTGCGAGTCCGCCTCCCACCCGCCTCCACCCGAAGGGGCGGACGGCCCGGGCCGGGCGGGGCCAGAAGCGGGGCGCGCCCCCTCCCACTTCTCCCTCCAGCCCGCTCTTCCCGCTCCGTCCTTTCTTCCTCACGAGGCCCCCTCCAGCCCCGCCCCCGCCGCTCGCGCCGCAGCCAATCAGAGCGCGGCGTCCCCGTGGCCCCGCCCTCCCGGCGGTTCCGGGCGGGCCGGGCCGAGCCCAGGCCGCGCGGGTGCGGAGGGCGGCGCCGCGGGCGGGGGCCGATGGGGCCTGGTGGACGGGAGGCGGCGGCGGCGGCGGCGCGGGGCTCGCCGGGACGCGGCTGTGCGGGGCTGTGAGGGGAGGGGCGAGGCGGGCGCGGCGGCCCGCCCGGTATGGGGCAAGCCCGGCCCGGCGGGGCCGAGACGGAGGCGAGCGAGGCGCGCGGGCCTGGCCTGCCGGGCTGG
Organism: Aplodontia rufa; assembly: GCA_004027875.1. Lineage (NCBI taxonomy): Eukaryota > Metazoa > Chordata > Mammalia > Rodentia > Aplodontiidae > Aplodontia > Aplodontia rufa. Next base: position 18,847 of record PVKS010033442.1, read on the forward strand.
CGGCCCCGGGGCTGAGGCGGCGGCGGGCGTGGAGCAAGGGGCCGAGCCAAGGCGGTGGGTGGGGCGGCGAGGGGGCGGAGGCTGGGCCGGCGGCGAGCGAGGCGGCGAGCCTGTCCGGAGCTCGGCGGCGGCGCCCGAGGAGGCCGAGGCGGCGGCGGCCGGGACCAGCGCCGGAGGTGGCGGACGAGGCCGGGGGCCCCATGGGCGGGTGTGTGGGCGCCCAGCACGACTCCTCGGGCAGCCTCAACGAGAACTCGGAAGGCACCGGAGGTAGGTGAGCGCCAGGGGGCGGCCGCGGCCCCCCATTGTTCCCGGCCGGGCCCGGCCACCTGTCCCGACCCCCGCGGCCGCGCGCCCGCCCGCGCCCCTTTGTCATCCCCTCCCCGCGTCACTCCCGCGCCCCGCTTCCGGCCGCCCTGCCCGCCGCACGCGGGGGTGCGCGGGCGGCCTCGCCGGGGGCTTCGGGGCGCGGGGCGGCGGGGGCGGGAGGCGCCCGGGGCTGCCCCTCCGCGGGCCCCGCACCGGTCCCTGCCGGGCGGAGCTGGCCGGCTCGCCTTTCCCGAGTTTCAGGTGACAGTCGCCTTTGCTGGCTGCAGTTGGGCCCGGGTCGGGGCGGCCCAGAAGGGGAGGGGAGCGGGCTGTCGGAGTAAAACGTGGCCTCTCGCCGCTGCGTGGGGGTGTGGGGCCGGGGTGCTGGCGGGGTGGGTGGCCAGAGTCCCGCCCGTCTACGTGGACGCAGAACCGTGGGAGAAAAGCACGAGTGCACGCGAGCCCGGCTCACCCCGGCCTAGCATCAAAGTTTTCTAACACCGAACGCACTGCTGCCTTACAGCGAATAGCACTGTGGCGAGAGGTCTTTAAATTCGGTCACCAGCCGTAGAGTAGCAGAATACGAATGTAAATTCCCCCGGGAGTGAGTCCCTTACAGAGCTGTGGAGAGGTTAGGCAGCCTTAGCTGAGAAACACGGTTCTAGGCATGGCAGAGAGCACCGATATTAGATGTTTCCAAGTGTGGTGCAGATATTTGTAAGTCCCTACACTGAATTGCTTGGGAATGGTGGGAGGGTTTGCAACTTTTTCTTAGCATACGAACATTTAGAGCAGTTGCTTCCCCTGCCACTCAGACCACGAACCATATGTCCCTAACTTTTCGCTGATGGATTTCTTGCATTACATAATGTTTAAGCCATGCCACTTCATTAAAATCTGCGAGTGTCCTGTATCGCTAAATCCTGGGCCAGTGATTTGAGAGCTCAGTAGTGAAGGTGCTCTTGAAAAACTTGTCTGTGAAAATGCTACTTTGTGGTACATTTCATGTCATAGCATAAGTACTTGGTGGCACATTAGATTCTCAGTGACAACAAAGCAAGCAAATAAAAAGGGCATGATTTAAAACAGCTTTGGGTTAAGGGCCAATTGGTGGCCAACATGATTCTTTTAAATGAAGTGATCGTTAATGGTACTGAATTACTTAGTGTTACGTTTTAAAGTTTTTTCACACTCTTGTTAAAATTCTAATAAATACTTTCCTGCGTAATTGAACCAATTTATTTAAGACTTTTGGTGGTGTGACTTAGGACCAATGAGGCATCATTGGCATGGGCTTTTAAAAGCATGACATCCTAGCTTTGGGGAATTTATTGCCAGTGGTATCTGGTTGGAAAGCTGTAGTATCAGTTTCTTTGTGGACTAGGTCTCTGGACCATAAACTGTGTTGTATACTTCCCAAAGAAAAGTTTAGGAAAAGGAATATCAACCACCAAGCTTCTTTATTTTCTTCTGTTGAGAGGGCATGGCCCTGATGTAACTGGTAGGATTGAATTTAATTGTGGAAGCTTTTATTCTCCATTATTGTCATGATAGTTGAGAGTTGATTGTGGTTTAATAAAATAAGTTCAGGTGTGTGTTTCAAGTTAACATGTTATGGAGTTTTGCTTTTTAAGTAGGTATGTTGGGAAGGGAAAGACTTTCCTGCGGGTGTTGGCACAGATCTTAGTTTTTTCAAACATGCAATGGTAATTAATAGTTTTAGTGTGGATGTATTGGGTTGTAAAAATTATCATTATCAATATGGAGTATAATACAATCTTCAGCGCTTTTCATGACAGGTTTAACTACATTCCCAGTGTTGTACAAGCATCACCCATTTTAGAATGCCTAGAACCTTTCCAAATATCTGCCAGCCTTAAAAAAAAAAACCCAAAACTTTCAGTTTTATATTCTTGGCCGTTTGAGGTATTTGCCTTTTCCCTTTGGATCTAAGTCTCTTACATGTGTAGATTAATTGTGTATATAAATAAAAGCCTCTCCTTATTAGGTGAATTACTTCTCAGAAGGAATTTCAGAAATTCTTGCAAGAATCCTAGAATATGAGAATGGTTTAAGATTGGTGGTATCTATTTGGAACCTTTTGTAGTATCTTTCTCTAGCGTACTTTGTCTAGAATTGAGATTTGGATTTCAATTACTTAGATTTTTTTTTTAAATGTCTAATTTTAATTAAGACAGGTATGTCATAGAAGTTATGAAAGATTATTTGCTTTTTTAAATTTTTTTTATTTTTGAGCAACCTTACAAGATTTTAACAAAACAATATAAAATGTGTATAAGATGTGTATATATTCTGGACATTGCAACTGTCCCCAGGAGTGTCCCCCCCCCCCAATTACCCTCCCTTATCCCTCCCTTCCCCTTCCCATTATAACTCTAAAAATAGTATTAGATTGTAAAGCATTACATCTTATCTGAATTTAACTCATGTTTCTAGACCAACTTTCTCATTGTCCAGGGTCTAGTCCCCACCTCCACAGATGAGTGGAGACAATTGACCCTTAGATCTCTGGGTTAAGCTGATT